>NDFZ01004828.1:71260-178748 GCA_002192655.3 Mamestra configurata
GAAAAAAAAATACGAGCCGTCATTGAACATTTTGTGTGCATAACTCGACAAAATGTACCTACTGTTGGTACCTACAACTTTTACGCGATTTTGGCGTTGGTTCCATACCTGCGTTGTAGAGACAACGGTTCGTTCTTTCTACAACATGTGCAATGTCTAATAGCTCCCTAGTAACAACTTCCCCTTACATGATTACCTATTACAGTTAACTAGGTATATTCTCCAACACATCGTATGACACCAGGAAAATTACACAATAAGGATTGTACGCTCACAATCGAAGAAAATTGTCAGTAATCGGAGGAAGTGGCTGAAGTGGGTTCATCCTGAGGATGAAGCTGATTGCACCAGCAGCAGCTGCAATAGAACTTCATGCATCAAGTAATTGAGACACAATCGAGACTATTCTGGAGCGTTTTCAATTCACACTGAATTATAATTTACAGCCCATTATTGTTGCTGTGAAACCTGGATTTGTGACGCTAGGACAATTCAGTTAATCCTGAAAAACGATTTGTACCTACTTAAGTGCTGGGAATGCAGTCCTGGGTTCGATTTTACTCAGGTACGTGCAAAGTGCTGGTAATTGGGTTTTTCCATCTGGATTTTTTCAGAGCAGCCCGGAGTCTGAATGTATGCTCAGATGATGGCAATAAGCTCGGCTCCTATTTCATTTGGCATAGTCATAGTCAGGTACACCGGTCCTCAGCTATCTCTTCGGGGCAAACTGGCGTAATAGGTATAACAGTCAGTTAGTTAAAGTCGTAAGTCTTTGAAGTAAGATCAAAATGCAACACAAAGCAACGATCCAACGGGTTGCCGCAACCCTCACCACCACTATATCACGGGTGTGTTTCATATCATATAAAGTTATTTGGTATATTTTCATTTCAATAACGTTCACATGATGTAATAAACAAATGTATATACTCTAAATCTTATTTCGTATAAGATTAATAGATACCTATAACGTTTATTTAATCGAAAATCATTAGGATTATCGTTTAAAATGTAAATGATATCATAACATTTTCTGTAATGCACATTTGAATTCGAGGTCGAATCTGTTCAAAAACCGAATTCACGTAGTCTTTTGGCTCCTACCCCTACAGTGTATATAAAAACCGGAGGCGCGAAGGGAGAGCAACCCCCGCTCGCTGTAACAAAGCCGAAGCACCCCGTGCGAGCCGTAGCGGCCGAAGCTGCGGAGGTGATTGATTTTTGAGTGATCCTTTGTTACGTAAGGGCGAAGAGGTTGCACTTCCCGCAGCGCCGGAGACGATGCAGAAGCAACTTTAGTGTTTTGAGGTTAGGTTACAAAAATTAGTTTGTCTCAAGTGTGTCTCGATGCGTTGGGTTTGCCTCATATCATATAAAGTTATTTGATAGGTTAAGTTAGGAAGAGATTTGTAATTATATCATATATTATTTACCCGTGTTTTTAACTAGGCGTTTTTATCATATTACACTGAATAGGTTTTATGTCTGAGTGGTATATCTAAAGATTTTGTATTCAATGTATGTTATGCTTAGAAAAGTTAGTTATTTTTAAAATTATATCAATCGTTCATTATATTAACTGATCAATATATAAATAAAATTATATATTCAGTAGGTAGTTATATCTTGTAAATATTAGATTAATATTAGATTTAAAAAAAATTAAACAATATTTAAATTAGAGATTTTGTAATAATATCATATGTTACTTACCCCTATATCACAATGTCTATCAAATCCAAAAGTTCGAAATTCATTGACTGCAGAAATGCATTGCTTCCCTTCAGGTTGCCGATAACGCAGTAGGTAATCTTTCACCTGTGAGTTCGTTTTGGTGACCCATCTCAAGGTAGTCAGCTAGTAAAAACCGGTCTTATCTACCTACATAATAAATTTATTCGATATTTATACATGAGATATTATGGTGTCTATTCCATTTTATCCGTTTTATAAAGGGATGTAGATATTCTTTGTTTTTTTAATAAATACTTAACTAACTACCTATATACACTAGAAATAAATAAAAGTAAAACTCATAACTGAATTAACCCTTAAACATGGCGTCAAAAAATTCATCCGCATCGCTGTCGACTAGAAGTGTACCCAAAAGACTGGCGGCATTGCCTCGTTGTTCGGCAATGCTTATTCACTGACCAAGGTAAAAGCCAGCCCTTGGGTCAGGCGAAGTGTCTACTAAGCGTCTTGAGAGATTAAACAAGATATGCACACTCGGGCCCCACGGCCCGACTCCAAACGGCTCGAAAATATAACCAACCAACCAATTTATTATATTTCTGCCGCTTGACGCTCTCTGCAGTCGCAGCGGCAGCGCCATCACAGCACGAAGAGCTAGGAAGATGGGATGGCGCAAGAGTATAGTATTAAATCTTCTTAGGGCCTCCATCGATGTTAGGGCCTCAGTACCTGAGCAGATTAAGATAGATACATAAGTTTGCACAGCTACCTAAAAATGATACGAGTACGAGACGTATACAAATACAAGAAGAAAAGATAGATGAAGAAAAACATTACATAGAAAAAATCGACTGCCACATACATTTATGCGCGCATAACTCGACAAAATGTACTGAACAGCCGATTTCGGCGTTGGTCCCATTCCCATGGTAAAAGTTGTTCATAATGATGAGCACAATGATCCCTTAAGAGATACTGGGTTTATTCTGTTACACGTTGTACGCACAGAAGAATTACTTCTGTGCGTGTGTATGTGACTGAAATCTTCCTAATCGGCAGACCGATTTTGATGAAATTTTTGTGTGTGTTCACTGGAACACACACAAAAATTTCATCAAAATCGGGAACGAATTTAGATTCACAATTGGATCCGTTTGGTGGCGGTGCAATCGATTTCTATAATTGTTCGTTAAAGCAAACGTTCGGACAGGACGTCTGTCAGGATCGCTAGTAAAGTAATAAATTTCCAGGAATGTTTCTCAGATCAGAGTTTAACTGTAACATAATAATCTGCAAGTCTTGGCTTCAGGTCTGACAAGTGCATACACTTTTTGACCTTTGCATTCTTAGGCACTTACTGATTGTGCGAATGAAAATGGTAGGTATGTTATATCTTTGCTTTTAAATTAAATACTTCAGCAAAGAAAAGGGAAATATAACAGTGTGACATAATGTTACCCATCAACTGCGCCGCTCATGAAAATTATGCCTTTATTATAATATCTCTTGGCTAATGGGTGAATGGCTTGTTTAATATTATGGCGTCTGAGAGGTCCATTCATCGTTCACCAATGTTCAAAAAATCCGAAACCGATCGTTAGGTTTCTTGGGCGTCCAACATATAACGATTTTAGGACTGGTTCTGTTGGAACTGTTCCGTTTCTGTAATGCATCAGATAAATTTGTTCAGAACCGAACTGACGCCTTCCATTCATTCATATTCATTTATTTGTTTTCTCCCGCACCGCAACTACAGCTTCCTTGGTAGTTATTTGTATAATAAACTTAACTCCTGTACAAAAATTTACGACCTAACTAAAACTAAGTGCAAGCAAACTGTAACCACATTCTTACTAAAACATGACTATGACAGCACCGAAGGTTTACTGAATGTCCCAAGGTAAAATCACCACTCCGAAATGACCTCCACACCACACCATAACGACCTCCACACCACACTACAATTGAATTTTTAAGAATTTAAAATTTTCTCCATTTAATTTTTTTCTTTTTACCTTACTGCTTCATTAGGGTATTGTTTTTGTAGTTTGTTTCTCCCAAAGGTCTTATTTTTTGTAAAACGAACGTTGTTTGCGGGGGGGGCAGGTAACCTGTGTGCCAGGATTTCCTAGTGCAGATACCAGTCTCCCACAAAGGAATATTTCTATCTATTTATATAATGTTAGTTGTAAGGCACCTTTGTGGAAGAGAAAATAAAAATGTTTATTATTATATTATTGTTTGTCACAGGTGAAAAGCAGTTCTGACAATTAGCATTATTGTATTACTGTAAGATACCCATGGGGTGTACCTACAATATTTATATGTATGTCTTCATGAAAAAATAATAATAGGTAAAATATAATATCACTCTTAATTGTTGGTGGTTGTTATCCATTGCACTGGTTGTTTTAGTCAACCTCATTTATTTTTACATTCATTATTCTATATAATTATTACAGACAATTTGCGTTTGTTCATGCAGTTAACATTAAATAAGTTTAACATGTCAAATTTTAGTCAACCTCATTGAGACAAAATTGTTACGGTGCTATAATTTACATGAAGTAAGTAATAAAAAATAGTCAATAATTCGGTCATTAAGAAATTCGTTAATTGTATAATACGTTTTACGAATGAGAAATTCTTTTAGCTTTAATTTAAAAATACTTCATGATCAGATATTCTTAATATTCTTAACTCCAATACCAAATACACTCGATTTAAATTTTACTGTTCTACATTTAATATGGAATTCTGAAGGAGCACACTGGAGTGAACCACTGTATCACTGTGTTTTATGTTAGATGTATCTTTTGTTGGAGATCCAAATAAATAAAAAAAAGGATTGTGTGGTTTTAGGAAACCACGGTAAAAGTGAAACTTTTTTTCACATTATAGATATTTAACTAAAAATTTTCCGAATAATATTCCATTAAGGGTAAAGTACTCTCATTTGTTACTTTAACTGAATTAGTTTTTGCAAACTTGGTCAACCTATATTTTCCAGTTTAGTCCAGAGTCTTTACAGTTTCACCTTTGTGGTTCTTTGGTTTTTTATTTATTCGCACACACATTCGCAAAAAAGTCGCATCACTGATGCATATAACGCGAGTCGCGGTAACAACATCCTGGAAGCAGTGGTAGAGTGTCATTAGGTGTCCTGTTCTAAGAGACTGTCGAACGATCAGGTAGGACGCTCGTTCCTTGCTGTATCGTTATCGAAACACCAGCCTCTGACAGCAACCTCATTGTTTGGTTTGGTCCTTGTTGTGTACCTACAACTACCACTAGATACGAGGTATCTATTTCATATTTATTGTTGACCTCTAAAATGAAGTTAATTTACCTATGGGTACCTAAATATCTACTAACAATTAGAGAAATATAGGCCCAGCTTCTGATAGCAAAATAAGCTACAAAATCAACATGGCGATGTTTCAAACGCTGAATGAATTTTCAACAGCCAATCGCATCACTTAGCTGAGACGCTTCGATAATTTAATTACGATTTAGTTTGAAGACCGTGAATGGAAAATTTACTAAGTGTCTGAAATAAATGAATGGATGAATATTTAATAATAAAAAATCAAGACGCGTAACCTATATACCTAGAACTTAGAATAGGATAACAATAGATAGCGAAGGAATTTACTTTGAACATGAGAATGCGTTGAATACACTAATAGGAGTTGAAAAACCGTCCTATTGATTACACAAACCATATTTTATAGATACAGTGGATTGTTCAGAGATATTACGACATCTTTGTTTTAATTTAGTGAGACATTTGCCAGTTACCCTAACGCGAGTACTACAGCTTACACGACTTACTGGCGAGACTAAACACGGACTAGATGCTCATAATAATATAAATAGTTATTTTAGAACAGCAGCAGATCGTCGTGGCATCGTGGACACTAAACTAACCTGTGAATGTACACTCGACTTTTAATAAACACTCCATAATTATAACAGTGGCCCACGGACCCATCTTCACACACACCATCATTCTTGAATACTTATGAATTAGCTTCGAGCAGGGGCTAGAAGCTACTTTCGGAACTAACATGCTCTGCGAAAGGATATTTAATGTAGTAAAATGCTTTTAGAGCAATTAGTAGATAACATTAGCTCCACCAATCAAATATGAATTTTTTACTGTATCACTATGAAGTTTTACTATATCACTGTCAAGCTAAACTAATATGATTTTGATCAAAATACGATAAACTGGTTCCATATTTATCTTATTTCCCGTCAACAGCGTGTGCAAATGTTTGTCACCCCCGTTAGTTCCGCAAGTCTCTATACTGGGTCCTGTTATTTATATTTTTTATTGTGCAGACATTATAAATTCTATTGATTTATGCTGATAATATGCAAATTTATGTTTATTTTAGGGGTATAAAGACGTTAAAGGATCTCAACTCCACGATGATCTCAACAGTAGCATGTTGGGCACCTGCCAGTGTTGCGGAATCTGTTCGAAAGAGTCACCGCGGCCCTGGAACGCAAAGGGCTTTAGAAGGAACACGGATGGGTTTTAGTCAGTAAGAGTCTGACACGCCCTTCCGCTCCACCCAGAGCGGAAGAAGTCATTTGATGATTTCCCATCCTTAAAAAAAAAAAAATGTTGGGCAGAGAACAACGGATTGGTATGTACAATCCTACTAAAACTCAATAGGTACTTGCTCTAGGAACCCAGTGTAAAATCAGTGCAGAGCTGGCAACACTCAACGTTGCCCTGCAGAGTGAATCAGTCAGTCGAGTTAGTGAAGAACGTAATCTGGGCCTGAACATGAAAGCTGCGTTGTGATACGAAGGGCAAGTGCATATTTGTCCAATCCAACTAGTTGTGTCGCTGATACTTTAAAATTTAAATTATGCGGTCTATGTTAAGAATTAAAGTTATTTTCCCTCGATCGCTGACAAGAACTGATCTCATGATCCACAACAAAGCGCCTGCGCTAAATTCTCAAGATAAAGTCGCCTCGTAAGTTGCACTTGACTTACCTGTTTGAGGTGATGAAGTAGGTACTTACAAGCAGCCTTACAACAAACTGAGCTGGATCGCTTGTAAAAAGGAATGCGCAAGCAGACAGTGCTCGCAACAACTTGCTACTCAACCGCACAAGACGATATAAGCATCTACCTCCTTTGCTTTGGGATTAACATACCCAAACCTAACAATATCTCACTTTACTAGATATTAAGTTGAGAGGGTCACTTCTTTATCTTTGAAGTTCAACGTCAAATGCAAATTCAATATATGTAACTAAACTCAACGCAAAAAGAATCATCAAGACCAGTTCATAAACAATAAAGTTATGCCCAAATAGATAACCTCAAAAACATGGTTGACTGTACACATCTGCATACCCCTTCACAGCTTACCGGCGTGATGATATATATAAACTGGTGTAAACAATAAACAGACATGCGATTTCAGCAGTCCCGGAAGAGTTGCTATCATTTATTGATGAGTTCCGTTGTTTATCTCCTATGTTCTTCATCAGATCTTCACCAAATTGAAATTGGACCAGTATAGTATTCTAAACAAAAACAGAATCATCCAAATCGGTTGACAATTGGCGAAAATATCGCAGAACAAGCATACAAAAAAAACAATCGAGTTGAGAACCTCCTCCTTTTTTTTAAAGTTGGTTATTATTAAAATAAAATTACTTTATTTTGTTAAAAGTTCCATGGTTGCGTGACTAATATTTCAGCTATTTAGCTGGTACTGCATCATAACGATGGCATCTAAAATGAATCATAATAATTAGCAATCGTTGTCATTATCTTGGCAATTGGACAGGACATGATGATGTGTCCAAGTTCTTTGATTCTCTAAGTCGCTTTGCTTTTAACCAGTACCTTATTCAGAAGCAGGTGATGGTTGACCAATGTCGGTGGCAGCCTTTGTTTTCTTATGCTTTCGATCATTTAGGTTGTTGGGAGCATCGGTGTTGCTCCCTCGTGAACTTTAACATGTGTCTATGATCAGAGGCCCTACAAATGAACAACCTATGAAGTCTTAAAACGATCATGATTCCGCTCCAAGAGGGAGACGGACCTTTATATAGCAAATAGCACAATCCCGTTTACATAATCGAAATTGGATGGCATTAGGAGGCTGGAGAGCCCCAAGTGTCCATAAACTTGCAGTTTTGAGGACCTAATGAACTTTACTGTCGCTGCTATGAACGTGGCGTCCTACAGCGCCTTTAATATTTTTTCTACCAACTATGTCAGTGCAGCGTTTCACAGTAATTCTCCACATGTTTCATTAGAATCTTCCATGGCACACATTTTGGTGATTTTCCGTTGGGAATAAGATCCGAGTTAACAGACGCAATTAACACCAGTTATCGTTCAAATCCGTAATGCAACGATTAGTTGGTACTTAGATAATTAGAGCTGCAATTGACGACTATGAGTACCCTGACATTGGGACACATACTAAAAGATTTTTTTATTCATGAGTCGGGAATTGCTCCGTGCCTCTGAAAATACAGCCGGCTGTCGTTTTTTGATCTTTGACAATCACTTCTGGCAGACGCAAGAAATCTGACAGCAGTCAACTTATAGTCTAGGTATTTTAAGCCCCAAAAGTTAGCTAATGAAGTAAAAATCGCGTATTTCAGCAACTGTATTTCAGCTTCGCTAAAAACATTGTAATATACAATTCATTGAAAAAAAATAGCTGATGGCTGCTGAGTTTCTTTGCTTTCTATTGGAAAGCTAATTGCTAACCGTACACCTAACCTCTGGTCCACCCGTGACCTGGTGAAGGGCTCGACAGTCCATAGGATAAAGATGATGAAGAATCACTGGTCCGGTTGATGTGGTGAGGCTTGGGGAAGCTCATTTCTACGTCTTTCCCGAGTGTCGTCACATTCTCTGATTCTTTTGGTTGAATAGATGATAGTTATGATGTTTCGAAAAATGCTTAAAGGGTTTATATTTAGGGAAAAAAACTCAGGTTTTTTTTGCAGTTACTTATTAGATGGCTCGTTGAAGCATTTTTTTGATGATATCTAACCTTTTAAGTACCGTCGCCGTGTAGTAACGACGCGACATGACATGCGATACTACCTTAGCCTTATTATAGAAAGTTATTGTTTTTCCTTGAATGTTTTTTTTTCAAATTAATCCTTAGTATTTTTGCACATCTATATTATTGTTTAAGTAAAACTAAACTAAATCGTATCGTTAACATGGGAAACAAAATAGACTATTCTAAGACATTGCCGCAACTGGCCTGGGGTGAGGGGCCTGAGTAAGAGAGATAAATGATGCATATCTTCCCAACCAAGGCTGTTTATTTTTTTTGTATGCTTCATGCTTGGCGCATATAAACTCTTTGTCTTTCTTATTTCAGATACATTCCGCAGAGTAGTTTTCGAGTGTGCACGATATGTTCCGTGGGGTCGTTAATGCCCAAAAGTTCCATTGGGCTAGCGACCATTTCATCCGGGAGTATTCTTCTTCCTCCGGCTTTCCTTTACCTATACATAGGCTGGCCGGATTCAACTCTGACAAGGAACAGAGCTTCGTAGAGCTTGGTTGGCTGTCTTGAGTGGAGATTCGCGAGAGAAGGATGGATCTAGTAGGTCACTGGTATCTTGACCGTATTTCTGGAATATTGAGTGAAAAAAGGGTCCGTGGAGTTTTATTGTACGTTCTTCTCCATAGAGAATAGATCTTCGCTTTGGAACGTGCATATAGTTTCTTTGACTGATCTACCTTGACAATTCCAAAATGCCTGGAAATGTTTTAATTGAAATAAATGCTTAGGGGTTTTTTTTGGTTTTGTCCTGGTGGCAGATGTATACCTCTCCTCTTTTTAAATACCTCAGGATATGATATCCCCTCGGCGCTATGTCACTATGTGCTAGCGACCCTTTTCAGGCCCTTTAATTGAGAGCGCAAGTAACCCCCTGCCTATGTTCGTCCGTGTATTTAACAGTGGTCAGTCGGAAGCAATATTCGTTCCATACTTCTTTGTAATCAGAACACTGAACCACCAGAACCCATTGCCTCTCATCGTTTGTTTCCATCTTTTTCATCAACCAGGAGTTGTTCTTGGGTGAAGATGCAATGCATACAGGGATTGGCGTCGGTTGGTACCGGTTGGTCCATAACATTGAAAGCGTCTAAGGGGCTGTCAAACGCGCTTTTCAAAGGTCTCAGGGTTCCAAGGAATGTCCAAATAATATATGAAAGAAATAATATCTTGAGGCAAGTATTAGTTTAGTACCTATAGATATTATTTATATCTTCAAGATCAAGAGCTAGGTTAACTATAAAATAAAGAAAACACAAACAATAATCAGCTGATTTCTCAGCAACCACTTTGAACTAGTTCGATTGAAGATTGAATTAATTTCATGTGCTGGAGATTTCGTACTTTTAATCATGATCCTTTCTGTGCAGAGGCCGAGTACGATCACTCAACTTAGCAAAGTTCTGGTCAATAACCACAGAGTGCGACTCGGAGTTGTCGTTGCGGCATTCTGCACAAAACTTCTTCATGTTCTCTATTTTGTGGCTCCTAGTGACAGCGGCCTGATTCTACCTGCATAGCCTGGCTAACCTAATATTAGAGGAAAACCATATAATTTAAATATATCATATGCGCCATAAATAAATAGTTATCGACGATTGATCTCACAAACATCTCGTGATCTCTTATCAATGAAAACTTACCGAAATCGCAAGCACTTTAGCAGTCACTACGAGCGCTGCCAGTAGGGTTGCCAACTTTATTTAGAAGAATGAAGAGTACAGTCGCAGAAATAAAGACTACCTTATAAAGGTACTCTTTATTTCTACGACTGTTTCATTCTGGTTTTGCAATAAGTACCTAAAATAATAAATTATATAAGGTACATATTGCAGAACCAGAATGTTGTATATAATTAGAAAATTCCAATGAAGCCATGGATTTCTTTCATCACCAACTTGCAATTATGACCAAAAAGACAAAAACTCCTTCAGTGGAATACTGAAATAGCAATTTCATTCAATTTCATTAAAAGACAGAGTCACTATACCATATCAGACAAAATAAATAGAGTATTTTAGCGTACTCTATAGCTTTGGTAGATAATAGAGTACGTCTACGAAAAATAGAGAAAAATACTCTATTTTTGAGTACGGTTGGCAACCCTAGCTGCCAGACACTCCAGGAGTACTTACTACTACTACGAGGGGATACTTCGTTGCCAACAAAGGTAAATATTTTGATTGCTCAATGTGGCTGTCAAACTACACTTTGGTACTTAATGATTTTAAGTACCTACATCAGCTCAGTAGGTCTTAGCCGATTCGCCGATTGTCTGCGATACTAAATTGCTAGGGAAACATGCGTAGGCGCCGATGATCCTTGATATTCTGTAAACATGTTGACCACTTAAAACCAACACTTCAGCATGAAAACCACTATAACTAAGTACCTATATGCGATGGTTACAAAGTAAGTGTCTACTGATTCGCGGAACCTTGGTTCGATATTGACAATGAAAATAATAAGAGCCTTCTCGAGTTTCATTGAAAATTTATTGATTCATTGGTTCAGAGGTTTTTTATTTACATTATTTTGTCTGAAAATGGGGCTAAATAGTCACCACCTCTACATGGGTACAAACAAAGGGCCCTGACTAAAGGTTGCGGTACCAGTCTTGGTGCGGGCTATGAGAGTACATACCTCATAATACTTAACAACATACATAGCTAGAAAAGTATATAACTCCATTCTGTTTGTTGTTTAAATGTCACGCTTGGTTTTATAAACCACAAAATCTAAAACATGAGGTAAGTACGTGCTTTGAATTAGGCGGCAATCATTATGGCTACCCACCTAACAAACGTGGTCACTTTGACGTCACACGAACATAGGGATCAACGATCAGTGTTAGTAATCTTATTTTTCGAAAACGGATGTTGAGTAATCCAAACAAGTAATACTTAATATTTTTTTTGTGGTGCCGGTGGTGGTGTGGGCCGCTGGTCCAGGCTGTCGTTTTTAGATCTTTGGCAGCCGTTACGCATTCTCAGAAGCCAGAAAATCTGACACTAGTCTTGCCAAGAAGTGCCGTGATATCCAGTTAGCACCTTTTAGAATGCCTACTATATAGTAATATACTATTATTTGTATATTTTTATAATAAAGCAATGTTTGGGCGACTGTTTGGGAGGAATAAACAATTTTTCCATATTTTCTACTATATCTGCTGTCAAGGATGCTGGAACATGGGCACCGCAACAGTTCCATATCAAGTAATAATTGTGTGGTATTCTGTGCCTCATGGTGTAGTGGTCGCAATGCTCCTGCTGAGCTGGATCCTGCCTGTCCTGGGATCCTGCCATGAGTTCATTTTTCGAGTAACGGCAAAGTGTTATTCGTTTATTTTTAAGTAATGTATAATTTTGTATTTTCATCTGGATTAACTCAGTAGCACACGGTTGACACCCACCTGTATAAGGAGCGACAATAGTTTAAATGGGACTCAAACATACATGGTGAATTGTGGATGTACAGTTCTGTCTAACCCTTCCGGCGCACACCACGCCTGTTGCACAACACCACACAACACCTTGTGTGGTGTGGTGTGGTGTTGTGTGGAATCTAAACTTACCTACTACAAATTTGAATCACTTAACGCATCTGTCTATGGAGCCGCATTGGGTTCTTTTGAACTAAAACCAAGTACCAATTTTAATCATCATTTCAAAAGTCAAAGCTGAGTGGCAGAACTTTTTGAACGACAACGTTTACAAAAAGACAGCCCCCAAAAACGCCCCGCCCGTCACCACTTCCTAGTGTTTTAGCTTGAAAGAAGAAATGGCGCAACAAACTCCCCAGCAACACATCGTCTGTTGAGTTAGAAGAACTCGCATTTATACAATAGTATTGAAAAAATATTGCAATGAAAATGATAAAACATAGGTAACACGCAAAACTATTTTCCGGAAGGATTATGTTTAAAGTAAATTAATTTTAAGCTTGCAAACGACGGAGACGCCCGAAAATCTGGGACCAGTCTTGCCAAGGGGTATCATGTTACCCACCCAGTTACTGTGGAGGTTAGCTAAGCAATTGCTCTTGTAAAATACTGGTATTCAGCTGCGCCCAGTTAGGCTGAAAGCCGGATGGACAGTATTTTAAGATTGATTTTCAAAAAAGAATTGTGATGTTTTATCAAGTTGTAGTACCCGTGCGACTCAAGCGACGTTCCTGTACAAGCTGACGTCGGGCCTGGCAGGCTGTGGCGTGGTGCAGGGCGCAGGCTGCGGGCGAGCGCGTGACGTCACCGCACAGGCGCGTTATATTGGCGCGCGGGCAGATCCGCGCGTCATTCGACTGTCAGCGCGCGCGCCGCGCATTCGCGTCACCTGGACCACCGCTACAGTGCACTACCGCGAATTTTCAAATAGACTTCATTTATTTTATTTCTTGTGCGAACTCTGTTCTGTGACAAAATGCCGAAGAATATCCTCGCAGAGATGGGGTCCCAGGTGGGCCTCACACCCAGGCAGGCTAACAAAAAGGTAAGTCTTTTACGAAATGCGATTTTTACTTGAAAATCTGCGAATTTTTATTAATGTTACGTTGTAGCGATTACTTGCGTAGTATTTGGAGATATTCGAGCCGAATGAATTACTAGTCGAAGCTCACGGCCGGACGAAAATAACCCCTACCGGCGCGTCATACCGCTAGTTACAATGTCAATATCGCTTCCCCTCGGTACTGAGGTGCGCGGGCGCATGAGGAGCGCAGAAACATGCTCCCCAGTTACCTATGTACTGTCTTAGAAACGAAATGTTTGGCTACGATGTTTTTACTCTGATAAAAAAGGGAAAAAATTTTTTTTTTTGAAAAAAAAACATATGTAGGTACTCAAATATTTTGGTAGGTATTCTTCCCATTAATAACTGCAAATCTATATGCAAATCAAAAGCGTCATGAAATTTGCGTCACAGTTGTTTTTCGTAAATCGAACCTGTCGAAATGTGAGAAAAGCAGGGAAATGTACCAACTGCCCTCTTTTACCGAAAGAGACCGATACGATCCAAACTCGCCGCGAACGCTTTAAAGCGCTAACTGAAGTTGGACGCTCGCCAGAATTCACGAATTTAACAAAAATATTAGATATTTGATGTGTATCTCTGTATTAAGGAATATTTAGCAGTAAAATATAGAAGTGTTGAAGGTCGGGCGATTTTGACGAGACGAAGACTCGTGCGCTTGCGCAGCCGCTGGCTCACGACGACTGTCTGAAGCTTTCTAGTTTTATCAGTCCTAACTATCAAATCCATGTGTTTGAGGTATATCTGTGTTTTATAAACATACGCTAAAAGTTACCTCAACTGAGAATAACAGTAAAATGGAATTTCCTTGATTTTTTAATCTGGCTAACCGAGGGTTGACTGCCATCCCTAGCCACCTGCCATATTTTCTTGAGACAAACAGCCGCTCTATAAATTTTTGATTGACAAAATAAAGTCAAGCCAAACCGAGGCGAGGTGCTCAAATTTTCGAGTGAATCCTGAATCCTGATATAGTTATCATTATTATGCATAAACGCTCATATATCTACCCACTTTTCTTCTACTGATTGAGAACCGCCTCATTTTTGAAGAAGTCGGGTGAAAATATTTTTTTTTCTTTTATAATGTAGGTAGGCTTTGAAAGCCAAAGTACGGGACACTTTATATTTATACATTTTCCGAACTTAGTCTTTTTGTTGTCGGTAAACAAAAAGAAATAAACACAACACAGCTACGAGCTAAAGTGGTGCCTAGGAAAGATTTGAAA
This sequence comes from Mamestra configurata, assembly GCA_002192655.3. Classification (NCBI taxonomy): domain Eukaryota; kingdom Metazoa; phylum Arthropoda; class Insecta; order Lepidoptera; family Noctuidae; genus Mamestra; species Mamestra configurata. The sequence goes on from NDFZ01004828.1 coordinate 85,782, forward strand.
TAACAAACTAAGTGCAAACCGAGGAATTTGATTTATACTTTTATATCAGAAATCACAAAAAAAAAGATATAAAGGAACAATTTAAAGAAGAAATTTAATTTAAATCCCTATCTTGGCTTTAAAAAAAAACTGGAAGCATGAACCTATGAACCATGGAAAATTAATTATAATAATATTAAAAGAGTTTCATTTGAAGAGCGGCTTCTAAAACATTTGTTATAGGTATGAAGTCGAGGTATGTAGTACCAAGGCCTATAAAATAACCGTTGTCAAATTCGCACACTTCCGATTGTGGTCACTAACATAACTTCAATCAACATGATTGATTGTAATAATTGAATCATGTTGATTGATTTGGTTTAAACTGGCTCTCAGAAAAAGGGGAACACTATTTGGGGAGACGACAGGAATATTATCTTTTATCTACAGGGGAGGTCAAAAAGTTCGCGGAATGAAAAGGAAGGGGGGTGAAATTAAAGATGAAGTTGATTTCTTTTTCAATATATTCTCCATAAACCCTAATACACTTCTCAGACCTTTCAAATATTTTTTTATACCTTCGAAAAAAGTGATTTGTCAAGGCCCTTAAAACAGGCCGAACTAGCCATCTTCCCTTTTTCATCATCGGTAATTTTTTTTTCCACGAAGCTCTTTTGCCTAGTTTGGGAACAAATAATAATCATAAGGGGCCAAATCTGGATTGTAGGGAGGGTTTTTTTATCGATAGGATATCATCAAATGACTCCATCCACTCTGGGCGGAGCGGAAAAGAATGTCAGATTCTTACTGACTGAATCCATCCATCTTCCTTCAAAAGCCCTTTGCGCACCTTGAAATCACTATCCCCTTATACTTACTTGCATTTTTAATTTTACTTGTAGCGCCCCGTGTTATTGACACCTTTATCTTAGTAATCGATCAACGAAATCCCTCTAAATCCCAAAAATCTGTAGCCATTATCTTTCCGGCCGATTGTGATACCTTAACTTCTAAGGCGGTGCTGCGCCTTCTTTTATGCTACTGCATGGACTCTTATTTTGACTCAGGTTCATAGCGATGAACCAAAGTTTCATCCCCAGTCACAATTCGGTTCATAAACTTATCCCTGTTCTCACTACACAGGTCCAAAACCTCGCGAGACACTCGACGCGCTGCTGTTTTTGAAGCAGTGTGAGCATTGTGACAACCATACATATTATAGTACGAACAAAAACTTGTTCACCGTATTACATTACATGACGACTTAATGACACGCACTAAGTCCTTACATAATATATTTTGCACACGACTGCACTGCAGATCGAATATTTAATCCTAGCCTTGTTTGTGGAGAATTCACAATTGTTGTCGTAGTTAGATCGTGTCATGGTCGATACGACCGCCACCTTCAAATACACCACCTCTGGAATCTTGAAAGCTTCCTAATAATACCAAACACTCAATTTTTCCCGTATCTTCACCCCAGGAGCTCAACTCCAGAGAAACCTTCAAACAAGCGAACTATTTGACTTTTTTAGGGTTGGTAAAATGGGACTCTATTACTAAGACTGCTATCCGTCCGTCTGCCTGTCTGTCCATCTGTCACCAGGCTGTATCTCATGAACCGTGATAGTTAGACGGTTGAAATTTTCCCAGATGATGTATTTCTGTTGCCGCTATAACAACAAATACTAAAGAACAGAATAAAATAAACATTAAGGGGGCTCCCATATAACAGACATGATTTTTTTGCCGTTTTTATAGATAATGGTACGGAACCCTTCGTGCGCGAGTCCGACTCGCATTATAATATCAGTTTAGGTATAAAAATGTACTATCGTTGGACTCTGATCATCATCTCTACCGAAAGACGTCCACTGCTCGACATAGGTCTCCCCCAAGCGCCGTTACCGCAACTACCGGGATTCAGTATATCAACAACGATTCAATATTAGGGATAAAGACAAATTTATGATACCTACAACCTCTGTCAAATCCCATACAAGGAGGAACAGCTGGTGTTAGGATTGGACACAAATAAGTCCGCTGGCTTCCTAGGTTTCCACACTAACGACTTATTCACTAGGTCGTCAGCCTGAAAGTCAATGGACCAGATCAAAAACAGGCAAAACCAGATATCTTCCCTAACTGTAGATACCTACTGATTTCATGAGGAAGGAAAACCAATACGAAAACAGTGGCCTCAAGTACCTCTCAAGTACCTCCTATGTCCGCAAAATTTTAATGAGGCCGAATATCTAAAGGTTGACTGGTAGAGAATGCCTTGATGCATTAAGTCCGCCCATGTACCACTATTGTACATAAAGTTTAAATAAATAAATAAATAAATAAATATCTACCAACTTATTTTTGTACTAGCTTTTGCCAGCGACTTCGTACGCGCATATCCCGTTTTTTACCGTTCCCGTATTTTTTTTCCCGTTCCCTTATAGCCTATCCTCCTCATGAACGTGGCCATAAGATGCAAAACAATTTTTTCAAATCCGACTGGTACTTTCAGAAATTACTGCGTTCAAACAAACTCTTCAGCTTTATTATATTAGTATACTAGTGACCCGCCCTGGCTTCGCCCAGATGTATATTTCTTTTTTTTTTAATTTCTCTTCTCCGAACCTTCTCCTGACAATAATTAATACAACAAAAAAAGAATTAGCGAAATTGGTCCAGCTGTTCACGCGTGATGCCGTGACCAAGGGAAATAGGGATTCATTTTTATATTTATAGATAGATTAGTTCTTTATAAGAGTTGTAAAGTGAGAATGGCTAGTAAGCTGCGGGCCTGTAACGTTATTCATTGAAGGATTTCTGAATTCTTAGAAGTTTGTAACTCACTGGTGAGTAAATCGTCAGAGGGTGCTTCCATGTAACATTGTTAACTTGATGTATAGAATTACTCATTCTCTTTCTTTGTACCAAGTGAGTTGACGTTTTAATGGGGAAGGGGACTGGCTGGATGTGACCAGAAAAGAGGGGCTAGATGTTGTGACCAAACTTGAAAAAAGCTTAGATAAGTACTTTCGATTATGCCTTCACCTAAAATGTTGAGGAACAGGATAACAGGATTGGACATAAAAAAAGGAATACTAAGACGCAACACACATATTGAATTTTTTGAACACGTTATTTTTTGCGAAGGAGTTCAGGAAGTCACGTGTTTGTTACTTCGAGATGAAGTAAAGTCAGAGAAAATTGTTTATCAGTTTTGAAAATAATTCCAATAAATCCATACCTAGACTAATCAAATGAAATAATCAGTGATCGGATAATCAGACGCTAATGTACATGAACTTTACTTTTATTCCCACGAAAGTATAATACGGACATGTTTATCAGAATCCCGGATCCCCGAATCGTTCGAAATTTCTGAGGTTGCTAAAAATGCCTGCATACAAAATATATTTAGAACTCGTTGTTAACTCTCATTCTATTTTTTTCAAATTTATAAAGCTGATTCTAATGGATCTTTAGATTTACAATGAATAATTTTATGAGAACTAGTTTAGTAACAGGCCAGCAACCTTGACTACTTAGGGAATTGAAACAATTGTAATTTTATGTGTAGATCCATTTATTTTCGTACAATAAAAAAGATACTAAATCAAAGTAACCACTGCTATTAAGTTTGTAGTCGTTTTTTTTTACAAAATTGTTCAATCCCGGGAAACCGGGATTACTTATTTATTCAGAAAGGAATATCCATTATATTCTTTCAAGGAAAGAAGTTTAGGTATATAAGCGCTCGATTCTTCGATCACTGGTAAAAACCCTAAGGTGAGGAACCTGTTGCCGCAGCCACGAGGCACACATAGGTAATGGTTTATTTGTTGCTGGTCACTTTTTATTTTATTTTGACTTACGACAAAAATGTTATTTTTCTTTCTTTCTGAATCAACAATTAATTACTTTGACTGTACTCTGATTGGAAGCAGAACTCATGGATAGGGTAATGAATTGTAAGGCGTTAATTATTGACGTTGCGTAGTGAGCTGATGAAACGAGCGCTAACGTGGTTCGACGCTAACTGCCATGTCACAGCCACATACTAACAACAAGCTTGTCTGTTTATTTGTTAGCTTACGAACCTTAAGCTTACGTCATTTTTCACCGAATCTATCTCAGGTTTTTAGAAAACTAGATCACACAGCGGGTACGGGGTTTGCAATTTTCCGAAGACATATGGTTTGCCCACCCTATAAAGTAATTTAGTTTGTTTCGCATTCAAGCCGGAATCTTTGAACATTCTTTGATTAATTTTGGTTTAGAGATAGATTATAAGCGAATTGAAGACGGTTAGAAGCTACTCTAATTGGGAGTTAGTCTTCAATTTAATAAAAGTGAAATTAGTTTAGATGAACAGTCCTGAAATAATTCAACAGTACACTATAACAACTAAAAATTACAAGAGGAATTTTTTGACCATACTTCTGTAGAATATTTTCTTTTACTTTGCGTAGGCGCATACCACTGTAACAACATGAATCATGCGTACACATTTTGATCAAGTGTTTAAGAAAAGCTTCATTATACACTTGCGGAATTAATAGGTGCAAACGGAAATGAGATTTCTTTGAATGTTGATGTTAGTACCTTGGAAGTTGTTGTGTAGGTACCGATCGGCCATTAATAGAACGTAGATATAGAATTAGATATAAATTTTTAATCAATTGGAATTTCCAGCGTTATATACGAGTCTCCTTCTTCAGCCGGTTCCTCATTACTGAGGATCGTGGTCACTGGATCCCTTTAAGCGGACAATCTGTCTCCATCGATTCCGGTCCAAAGTTGCCTGCACCTGCTGGAATTTGCTTGAAAACATAGCTTCTTTCACTTGGTCCGACCAGCGATATATACGAGTAGCATTTCATAAAGCAACTCACTGAACGCTACCAAAACATTTAGTCGAATTATACCTGTCTACAGGAAAAATACTCAAAAAATGATCGTTGTAGGTAGTAGGTAATGTTATGTTAATTTATATATCATATCATTATATTTATTTAATAACTCTCTTACGAAAAGGTAAAGATTTAACAAAACAAAACTTACGACGCCGTGGCCAGCCATGAATATTATTTATCAACAAACATATCGTAAAGTAACTCTCTAAAATAGCTCGACATTAAACACGTGATTGTAGTACAGTACAATACTCTGCATGTGCAAATAGTTTAAAAATAATCCCGTCTATCTGTCGACATTCTGGCAATATTTTCACTTCGTATGATACAATTAGTCACGTGTCGGGCCACGTTAGCGGACGACGATCCGTACGGCCGACGCGACGCCGATTCGGATCCACCTGATCCGGCCGGCAATGGGCCAACACACGCTGCCAAACGAAACAAAGAGGAGAAGACAGAAGTTGTGATCGATAGCAAGATTAGTTATGTTACAGCTGGTATATCGAGGGAGATCCACTATCGATCAGTCAGTCGTCATCACATCTAAGTCAAAGCTATCGATTGGTGTGGCAACACCCTTAGGCAGCGATTCCACTCGTCCCAGACTCCACATCTGATGTTGGCGACTAACAAACAGTCAGTAACAGTATTTCGGGCAGTTAGTCGAACCGGACCAGTTGTGCAGGACTTCTTGGTGCAAAAGCAGCTTGCAGCATTCAAGAGCGCTGAAGTTGATTGGTTAAAATCTTATATTATTATTATTCTACCTGAAGCCTTGTGCAAAATATAATGTCCCAGTAGTAGGTACTTTACGTGGACCGACTGCTTATCTTGCCTCCACTACCCATTAACTGGGTAGGTCCTTTTTTGCAAGACCGGTGTCAGATTTTCTGGCTTCTGACAATCCGTAACAACTGCCAAATTTGAACCTAGATCAGGTTCAAATTACAGCCGAGACCAAAGGCTTAACGTGCTTTCCGAGACCAGGAAGAGTCTTGGTATGTTAAGATGGTCACCCATCACCTGACCTGGGCCACCGTTGCTTAACCTTTTGTAATGACCATATTTTAGGATAACAGTAACAAAACTTGGAGAGCGTTATGTGCAGTGCGTAAATTCGTTTCATATAAATTTGTTTAGGATGGATATTTTGAAGTGGTCCTAGAGATAGCGCGGCGACGGCGCACCGCCGGAATGTCCTCGACAAACAATGAATACAACACAATAGTGAGGTCAGTGAACTGCACGGAGGAAGCAAGCCTTCATGAGACAGTGAAGATACCACACTGCATTAGGTGCAGGTCCTTCTATACCTAAAACTGTACCAGAAGTTCTACTTTCACTTAATTAAGAGGCTTCGCTACCGAGTCTGAACTGTTACAAGAAAAAACTGCGGATCCATACAAAGGTGCCCATTGTGTCACCCTGAGTGATGTTTCTTTCTTCTATCTTTTCTGTAACTTAAATGACGTACAAAATAAAGAGCATTCTATTGCATTCTAGACATCGTATTCAAAAATTAAGTGCGAAAATTGTATGAGGAATATTCAAAAGTTTTCCTTAAGCAATCTTGCTATCACAAGACCATTTAAAAAAAACTGTGAGAATTATCGTCAACATTATGTTATAATCTCAAACCGAGACACAAGATTCATTATTATTTTTATTCCAAAGATAACTTTAAAGATGACTGTGTTGTTAAGTTTTGAAGCATAGCGAATTATTTGTATGCACTGCGAATGTTGCATGGCGAATGTCGGCTATTGGTGCTCTCACAATAATTTTAAGGTAACTTCTGGCTTACCTACTACTTAGTGCACACAGAACTACATTATTATGTTAATATAATATAAATATAATAATAAAAAACATCCCTTTTTTTTAAGAAGTGTTCGGTTTCGTATCGCTGAGCAAAATGTCAAAACCACCTGATATCGAGACTTGAATTTGATAGCTTTATAAGTACCTTCCAATTGCCAAAAACATCATATGCGCTTATAAATTTCAAATTAGTGTTAACCAATAGTTGCCTACTTGATTCTATCAGCTCTTCAGGAATTTGACCAATCTTCACTTTTAAGTCAAAGAGACTATTAGTCAGAACTAATTATGCCATAACTCGTGTTGAAGTTCATCTTAACTGCAGTGTAAGATTCCGCTGCAACGTTATAATAACCAGTTTTCTTAACCTATTCGATATTGGACAAGGGTCTGCTTCATATCTCTTGGAGACAATCGATACCATTGAAGGCTAAAAGTAATTGATAATATAAATACTGATTATTTATGAGGCCGCCATGCGTTGGCATTGGCAGTTCTCTTTGAAAGTCGTGGGTGTGCGACAACCTCGACAAGAGTTAACGAAATCACCTTTATGCAAAATGTGAGAGATTAGGTACACACAGTTTGGCACATTTCTTCCGGTCTCTTTCAAGGCTTTTCTAGTTGTCTTGTTCTACTTATTTATATTGTAACTGGGTCTTAACCTGTTCATTATAATAACCCCTTTATTAAAATTAAAAAACACACAGGGACCTTGTCAAATTGTAAATTTGGCGCCAAAAAATTCCCCGCGCCTGCGCCCAGTGCGGCGCCGATTTTTGTTTAAAGTAATCAGAAAAAGAAGTCACCTTTGTTGAGAAAAATAAAACTATTTATTATTGGAAAATTTTGTGAGAGACGCAACTAATCACTTCGCTGAAAGAAGACGCGTGACTATAGTGAAGTGCGCGCGCACTTGCGCAGGCGCAGCCCCGTCGGGCGCCAGTTATTACAAGATCGAGGCGACGTAGACAAACACACCCACTTTCCTCTTACGTATTGTGGGAGAGTGAGAATGTGTCCGACTCGACGTTCTTAACATAGAATAGGACCTGCGTCACTCCCCTGCGGATCGACCTCATGGAGAAAATTGCTGCAAATTGCAAATAGCGGCAGGCGATAAAGTTTATTGAGTGAGACGATACCTAACTTTGCACCAGGGAACCACAAATTCTGTAAAGACTCTGTCATGCCGTTCTGGTATTAGAGAATGAACTTTTTTATTGCAAGCTTTTATTTAACTTGCTATGTTAAAATATTAGGGTAGAATCTTGCAACTCAATTTTGAAGCAGATATCTTCAACCGATTGAGCTGAAATTTTGTATAAACGTTCGGTTTAGAAGATAATGCATGGTTAACTAAGCTCGCGAGATTTACTAGTGTAGATAAACAAGTAAATTAAATAACTTGAGATTGATTTTAAGCATTAAAATTTTCAAACTAAGTATATAAGAGTACTTAATCTCGCGACAAGCTTTTATATATTAATTGTGCGATGTGTATTATATCATATTGACTGTGTAATGACGTTATAAGCTGATAGTAAAAGTTGTAAATAATAGTTTATTGTTTTCTTTCTAGTGCATTTAAATAAGGCCTTGTATTTTAAAAAGGTTGTGTACTTATAATTTTTTAATGTAATTTTCCAATACAACAACTTTAATTTCTTAAATCTTGTATGGGTTGGTTATAAATAGTGTGAAAATAATCCTATTATATCGTTCATTGAGATTCAGATGGTATCTAGCTGGGTTATTCCGTAAAAGGACAAACCTGATTAATAATCACAATTTTTTTAATTGACGCGACTGCCTACTTGAAGTTTGAAATGAAAGAGGAAAACCTCGACATTTTCCTGCATTCTTTATAAAACCTTGTGAAAACCCGACCGTACGTACGCACCCACAATCTTGTGTTTTACAGACTTAGTAAACAATTACAGCTAGCCGATCTAAATCTGATTTACCGCTTCAATGCAATACAGTAGGCACATTCAAGATTATTATTATTTGAAAAAAAAAGAAAAGACGCTCCCGCACTAGGAATTTGTCCTGTATCGTGGGTGCGTTTACAAACATATAAACTCACATACACAAACAGGCACACCCGGAACAAATATCTGTAGGCCATACAAATATTTGTACCGTGCGGGAATCGAACCCACGACACGCAGCGCAGCAGTCAATCGCTCAACCACTGCGCCAATCGTGTCGTTCAACATTTGGAAAAGACTAAGTATAAATATCTAGATCACCATGCCATTTTAACATAATATAAAAAGGTTACCTTCAATATTATACAAGTGCAATTACGTTTTTTTAATCTCCAAATCGCATCGCACACGTGTAAAACTTTCTGTAGACAATTTGAATTAGCAGAATATTGCTAATCAGTTGTTAGGTGTAAATATTAGCCCAATAACAGTAGTTGGTACTAACAGCGCATTACTACACGGTAAAAGTGAACGAAAATATACGTCTACTATGTCCCCTTTTAGCATCTGCTGTCATACTATATTATATTCCACATGAGCGGAAAATTATTTATCTAGTAGTTGCCTAAATAGGGTAAATGATTGCCTATACTTTGCCACTAGAGGATACTAGTATTATTAGCTAGACAATTGAAAGTGGAGTGTTTATCAAAACGTTATCGTGCTAACAAAATATTTTAATGTAAACAATCCAGGTGTATATATGTTTTTCCTTCGGCTTCAAATGTGAAAGTACTTAGCATATTATGCCTCATCAATTAAAGCTTTTTTAGCAATTATATACTACTTCCAGACACTATTTTACAAACAAACATTTTTACCTCTTATAAAACAATTAAGTTTAGAGACTACCTACACGTTCATTGATACCTTTATATGTTAGCCGATTTATATAGAGACCTGCAACGGATCCAAGCTGCCCAGTCTTCCAATTTACTTAGATGCCACTTCAATAGACGATGCGAGAACGATTCTCAAAGTAATTGTGCTATCTGTACTGTAGATCAATTTCGAAAACTTTTTTATGAAAACCTGTCGTGATACCTACTCCCGCGTCGCACCCAATCGATACCATCGCAGACCCCTCTCTAAAAATAGGCACTTCGCTATTCCTCATTAACTTTTCCAAAACACTCATCAGCAATAACGTGAGGTGATGCATATCGTGACGTCACCACAGTTCTGCCACATCCCTGTTAATTACATTACGACTCCACAACACCGGTGTCCTTGATCGTTTACTTATGCGCAGCACTTTATAGGCATACCTGACTTTACTGCCTCTTGTAAATTGTAATGAGAATCATGAAAATACTGACCATTAAAATGTTACGATTATGGCTGGCCAATGAAGATATACCATGTTCATTGGATAAAGTTATGAAGTAAGGCAAATCTGAGATTCTGAAATGACCTGAGGCTCCAGAAAACTGACATTCTGTTCAGTCCTCTGGCCACCTTAAGGACACATTAACATGTGATACTAGGTGGCGATTCTGTATAGCATACTGCTACATTCGTTTCGTAGTTACCTCGCTAAGCTCGCTCTATATTCGACTTTGTCTATGTCATCTATGACCTAGACTAGAGTCAAGAGCAAACCCATATTAAATATTAAAAAAAAACAACTATCAAGTTGCCCTCGTAAAAAGCGTTGTGATTTCAAAAGATTGACAGTTATATGATGATGTTTTGAAATCACTCAGCGTTAACATGTCTTAACTTAATCAGTCGATAATGTTCCCACTGCCCACTGCTGCACACAGATATCCTCTGGCGACGAGGAAGCGGTCTCGTTAAGCGCGGGGTTTCAATGAAACTGTGACGCTGTGACGCAAGCAGGCCATGCATCGCAAGTAGACCTCATTTACAATATCACAATCAGGAACGCAAGAATTAACTTTTCGTATAATTTTCAACCATTCTGGAAGCACTAAGCTAAAAAGGGAAAAGCCGTGATCTACTTGGTACGAAGTAAACAACACATAAATCTGATGAATGTGTTGGAATGTCGGCTCATCGGATGATCGGATCGTCGTCACAAATCAGAGTAAACTGGCGTTAGATGTAAACCGCACTGCTTCGACCGCAGCCCGAGCTTGTATGTTAATAATATATAGACCTTTACTAAGTACACATGGCCTCAGTAGTAGATCTACTCACAATTATTTATGTGACAAGTTTTTTTAGTACCCCTTGATTTATAACTATTTTGACTAGCCTGTTGGTCGAGTGGTTAGTGACCCTGACTGTTAAACCGGAGGTCGTGGGTTCGATTCCCACCCAGGACAAATCTTTGTGTGATGAGCATGATCATTTGTTCTGTGTCTGGGTGTAATTTGTCTACAAAATGTTTTTTTTTTTTTTTTCTTAAGAAAACTTACAGCTAGGATACAGATAGTTGACAGTTAGTGAAAGAAGGCCAATTAAAAGTTTTCACTGACAATGTTAATGTAGCACAAGAAACAGTATAGAAATATATAAGTATGTTTATCAGTTGTCTGGTTGCCATAGCACTGGCTCTGCCTAGTTAGGGATCGGATGACCGTGTGTGAGTTGTCCCAAGATATTATTATTATTATAAAAGGTTTAGACGGTTTTATAGGAAACGAAAATAAACGAAGATGATACACAACACATTAATTGCGTTCAACACTTTATATCACAATCCGAAAGATTTTGAAGGATATTCCTAATCTATAGCTTTATTTATGCTTACCTAGCGACAATAAAGCAATAAACGTGTTGTTCTATTGTCAAAAGAAGACATTGCGGACCGCACTCCGCAGATAAAACAATGGCAATTTATAGTTAATGACAATGGACGGTAATGTTTATCTGGTCTCTAATTAAGCAGTGATTATAATGTCCAATTTGCTATTTCATTGTCTTGGCTGCCATGAAAAATGAAATGATGAAAATGTCCTTGAAGTGTCCGAGAATTTATCGCCATTCAACTTTAAAAAATACAAATCTTGGAAAGTCGTATTTTACTCGTATTTTATTGGCTATAAACTGCATCCGCATGCATGCGTCGAGACATCAATATAGCTAAATTTCTATTTGTATGTTTCAATACCGGAGTAACTGGCCATAAGTGGCTGCCTGTGGCCTGTCGTCGCCAATTGTATTGTCGCATATTAGTAATTGACCCCACGATGTATTGATATCGGCTTCTCCAGTTATATTCCGCTCTTGGTCTAAGCATACATCTCTTACATTAGGTAGTTGTTGCAGCCATTTGTTTGAGTAACCAATCGTTAATGAGGGGATATTGCAGTGTGGATGTCATGCTTCACAGAGCTTGGCTACTGAATTACTGATACTTACAGACTTTGTAGGTCTGGCTATAGTAGGCGCCAGATAATCGTGGAATAACGGTCATTGACCCACCTACAATTATTGACATTTTTAATTTGAAAAACGGAATTAATGACACAAAGCTGTCCCGAATCATCACCTCTCGTGATCCTTAACATTGTCTAATAATGAAAAACGATTCATATTTAATTGTTCAGGTACCTATGAACAGTTATTAGGGAAAGGTCAATATACTTTATTCCACATTTATCTGGCGCCTACTATAGTAAGCAAGGAAGTAAGTAGGTAGATCTACATTGTTATTCTGTCAATAGCTCATTGTGAACATTTACGTGTAGTGAGCTTGAAGTAAGTCAACCCCTTAGGAGGAATGACACTACACTTCATGCTCACTTCGCTTACATTTTTCGGTGGGATGTTTCCACAATAGACAGGCTGATGAAATAGTTCACTACACCCTCACTTCACTTGTTTACACATTAATATTTTTACAGGATATACAGGATAAACAGGATAATAGATACTAAATATATAATATATAAATATATAATAAAAAGTAAAATATACCTTTTAGTTCTATCTATCTCGTTTAGTCCACGAACCTTGCACAACCGAATTCATACGGAAATGCACGAAGCCTCAATGTGGATCAATCCTGCGCTTGCGTTGCACCACGGCCGCCGGTTGCATGTGTTCAGCCTATAAGTATACATTTTTCTTAAATGAAACATGCGCGAATGGTGCGCCCGCGCCGGCGCTGTTGGCAGGTCGGCTAGACCATCAGACAGCCTGGCAACACAACCTGTTACTGGTAGTACCTATGTACCTATCGTGTCGTTCAATTCTTTTGATTGTAGATTCACTTCATCTCGAGAAGTTTTAAGTCTTGCTTTGTTACTTTGAGGATTGTTCTGCTAACCTGTATTTTCATTGCTTTCTGATGGAAATCAGTACTCAATTGAAATCAAAAGGCCTTGGAATTAATTCCAAATTAAATAGATCTAATGGTTTCCCAATAGTAATACAAGTCCAAACAATAGGCAAAGACAGAAGAGAATCTTCTGCACCTGTCCTAACGTCAAACAATGTAAAAAAAGAAACATCACTTTTATGATTATTTTATTTTTATGCTCTCTGTTTTCTACTGTTATTGGACTCGTTAGAAGTGGACCCAATGTGTTTATTAGCATATGTTCAGTGATCAGAAGTTTCTAGAGAGACATGCTACCGGTCTGTTTATACGTTTACATCATTTTAACATACAGATATTAATATTTGCTATATAATTATTACTTGAGAGTGCCAAGAATGTAAACACAGTGTGTGTACCACATACACGGCAGCATACAACCATAAAATGTTAATTTATTAGCCCCTTTTAAACTCTGTTCGGTTGCCGTGAATGCATCTTTATTGGTATAAGGAAGGTATTTGTTTTCTTTTGCCGGTGCCTGTACCTGATCTTCATAGTAACTGCCTTGCCAATGGTGCATTGGTCACACATCAATCCAGGATTCCTTGCCAGCTTTGAAACATGAATTTGAGCTTAGAAAGTAATATCTCAGTCACGTAAGCAATGACAAAGAACTAATCTGCACAACTATTACGGAAGTAGCGAAGGACTTGCGCACACGTATGCGAGCCACCGACGCAGGGCGTATCCAGTGTCCATAACACTACGGTGATGGCTGCATCATCAACATAAGTATAATGTTCCCGCTGCTGGGGCACCAGCTTCCTCACTGTGCAAGGGAATGGGCCGTCTTCTGTTTTTCGAACCGATGATGACCCTTAAACATTTTGTGTCGAGGTTGCCACGTTTACAGCGGCATCATCGGCATTCATTGGGTCCTCAATGATGCAGGTGTAATGGCACTTGGCGTACTCCAACATATGTAGCATATTTTGGATCGAGGCACCGCACTGACATTTGGTGTCAAGCGGGTCTATAGAACCCCATTTTGCCAAGTTGTATTTGCAGCGACCTTATTGAGTGCGCAGTAAGCACACGGGTACAGTGTGTACAAGTTACAAGTTGGTGAACTATCGATAGCACAGAGCGAGCTATTTTAGTTCACACAACAATTTATGGGTTAATACTGTTAATGTACGGCGCCTCGTGGCTGATATTGGCAATGAACGATCGAAAAGTTTCCTTCAGCACATGGTTGACACATATTCGCAGATATTTGATATAAATTTTGATATGAAACATCACTATAGCCGAGGGTAAAACCGATTGTTGGCGTGGCGACGCATGCCATGGCGACCCACGCTATACGATGGTATATATATAATATCCAGTCAATATGTATTTTTTTTATTATTTTAATTAGGTCCTGTCGTAATCTGTTCTTTTATGCATATTACTTGTACAAAATAATTTCCATGTCTCACACCTGGCAGGCGTTTCGAGACGTTTCACAATTTTTTTGAACATGACCATAGGGTCGTCGAAAGAAGGAACATTCCTGAATGATAACGGGTAGGATCACGCCTGCTTGTTTTGTTAGCCAAGAAAAGCAAAAGCCATAATAAATTGGAGCAAGGTTGGTCAGTTGATAACGCCAAAATAGATGGTACTTCTCCGCCATTCGTGATACCATGGAGCCGCGCTCAAGGTGCAGTGTAAAATTCGAAGGATAACAAGTTTGATTCCGCGTTCATTGCTTGGGCTCCTTATTGTAGCAATCATTCACCGACCATAGTTAGTAATCTGTTACAAAGAAGCTTTGTTTGTTAGTCACCCGATACATTAAACCAGTTCTGTTATGTAATAATTATTTTATGACTAGCTTCTGCCAGCGACTCTGCCCGCGGTAACATACAGACAGAGTTACTTTCGCATTTATAATATTAGTATAGATCAAACCAGACCCTCGCCAGGTGTTAATAGGTGAGCCAGTATGTATATGTAGGTGCGTATGACCGTTGTAACCTCGAAAACGGCTGAACGGAATTGGACAAGGTTACTTACATTTTTTCAGTATTATTTTCTAGATTGACTATAGCTATCGAAAGTTACCTAAGTAATGTTCAGCTCATTAACCCCCGACGCAAAAACGACGGGGTGTTAAAAGATTTGTTCAAGAGGCTTTATCAATGACGTTGTTCGAAAAAAACTTGATTGTTTTATACTTTTAACCTTCAAATTATGTTGATTATGTATATTAAAGATTCTTTAAAAATGTTGATGTCCTCGCTTGCTCTTTAATAAGGTCGGTAACCTAACGCAATAAACTTGGGGAAAACTAAAGTTAATATTTTAATTATTGTATTATTGTCTGAATAAAACAGCAAGTTCTAAGAATCGTGTATAACAAATCGGTATTGCGTTAGGATTTTTTTTTAATCGATCCCATCGGAATGTGCTTACTGCAATGAGTAAATATGTACTTGTATAAACCCGGTAACTAATCTATTGTACTGTATGGAGGAAATATGATTAGAAAAAATGGCAACTAAACTAAGATTCTGGTGACGGGCGGGCGTTTTGGGGGACTGTCTTTATGTAGAACTTTGACGTTCAAAAAGTGCTGGCACTCAGCCTAATTTGAATAAATGACTTTTGAATTTGAATTTAAGACTATTGTCTTAAGAATCTTAGTTTAGTTGCCATTTTTTTAGTTTAGTTGCACTGATTTTGCCAACGGCTACGCGCGCGTTAACATTACCCATCTACACTAATATTATAAAGAGGAATAATTTGTATTTTTGTGTGTGTGTATGTTTGTAATGAATAAACTCAAAAACTACTGTGCCGATTTCACCATTGGAAAGCTACATTATCAGTGAGTAACATAGGCTATATTTTATCCCCGTATTCCCACGGGAACGGGAACTACGCAGGTGAAACCGCGTGACGTCCGTCCACACGTCGTACACACGTCGCCAGTTTATGTCAGTCCACAATTTCTCGGGACGCACGGAGATATTATAGTATAGAAGATTTTAATTCATATAATTGCAGATCAAATGTTCATTTGACAATAAAATTTATCGAGAGTTTACAATCTCTCAAGATATTTTGTAATCTTACGTAGTTTACAATAATCCGATCCGGTGACATATACATCAGTACTACCCCTGAAATATTACCGACGAACCAAAAGCCATTCTACTAACTATGGACGCAGTATGAGAACCGTGTTTATTTGATAAAGGAAACAAGTAGCACTTTCTCCAAATATAAGATTGGGGCCAAAAATACACTATTAAATAGAAATGCATATTAACTAAGCGTCATCCACTTTTTCTAGAGCGGAAAGATAAGCTCAATGATACATCCGAATAATTATCCAATAATAGTAGTCAGAACTAACAAAACCTAGTTCAGTGTTTGCAACGAATCGACTGTACTGTCTTAACTGAAAACCATTACGGGTTTCAGTTAAGACAGTACAGTCGTTTAGTGTGTTGTTTTGTCTTAACTGAAACCCGTAATTAGGTAGTACGATTTTTTTTAAACTCATATGGTTATGGTTCTCAGCCGGTTTAAATGATGGAAACGTAGTTTTCACATGGGAATTAAATTATATTATTATATGGTACTGGTACCTAGAGAGAGCAGAGCCCTTACAGAACATTATTCACTTGCAATCCTGTGAAGGTATCAGAGAGCCAATTGAGGGCAAAATGTAATTAAAATTAAAAAAAAATAACTAGAAAGTGATCTGAAGATACTTGAACAAAACAAAAAACTTAGGAAAACTTGATGAAAATTTAGGAAAGGTAAGTTTGACAGATTGTGACTGAGACGTGAATTCAATCAATCAAAATATTTATTTGCTAGAATATGGTACAATATGGTGTTACAGTAAATTTGTTTCAGCATGACGTGCAAATGTATTCACAATAATTGATGTCAATTAATTAATTTAACTTATAAATTGCAGACTCTATATACTTTCAAATAAATTGTAGTTGCTTTTTACAAAAGAAGCTACATATTTCAAAAACATATAGACATGGCAAAGGTAGAATTTTAAGTTTTTCAAATAGTGGCTTACAGAACATGTGAACGTTGCTTAAGAATTTGTAGAATTGGTCCTTTGGAGTGATGAATCCGACCAAACCAGAAATCCAGACACCCGCACTATCTCTAAGATTGGCCGCATAATTTATAACCTATCACCTCTCCGAGATTCATCTTGTAATCTCAGCACGTTTATCTACAAAATAAGGTAAACGCAGGGGCTTACCCGACCGCGTAACTTAAGAGTAATGCACCTTCTACGCAGCTGGGTTTAGGTACTTAACCACTGGCCTCGTGAACCTTAGAAGTAGGTACCTACAGACGGAAATAAAATAAGTCAGATTGACACGTCAATTCCTAATTGGTGCTATCAATCCATCATATACCTACCCATTACCATGCATATTATGTATGTAGATATGTACATTGTACATATATGTTACCGGAAAATTGCAGACTCCGTAAAATTGTTATAAATCTTTATTAGATTACAATTTATCGATATATTATGAAAAAATGTTTTGCATATGTCACCGGAAAATTGCAGACTCCGTAAGATTGTAAAGTATCGCGTCAAATTGTAAACTATTTTTTCTAAATAAGACACGGATTTATTTGAAACTATTGAATTTGGATGGTAATTATTGTATACAAAACGTTTTTTTGCACAAATTTTCGAGAAATTATAATCTAAAAAGATAAATTACAATCTTAGGGAGGCTGCAACTTTCCGATGACATAATTATAGTCACTCTACTATCCAGGTTCTCTTTTTGGGTCATTAGGGTTCACTTGCACGGACCAACTTTTCTTTTAAACTCCGAGTTAGCAACTAAACTTTTTGGTGCAATTGAGCCTTAGTTCGTCAATCTTTAATCTTGGGTTGTGCATCAAAAGCAAATCGTTAGCTGTTATGAAATGTGTTGGTGAGATACCATGACGACACAAATTAAGTCCGGAATTAGAATTATATTCGTAAGTCGTTAATAAAGTGACAGTATACAATATGTTTGGCACTTTGGCACTTTGTCATATAATGCCAGATGAAGCAGTTGGCGCCATCTTTCCAAATCTCATGCATGCTATGAATGCATGTTGGGAAAACAATGTCATAGAGAAAACAGCTCGCGTGATGTAACTCTCCTGCTCTGTGGGCTACAGCTTCAAGCGAAAAACTGTGGAAGATGAAAATCATCACCATCACAGCAAAGGAGTGGAACTCTCTGCCTGCGGCTGTGTTTCCGAACGCATACAACCCTAATCTCTTCAAAATTAGAGTAAACAGGCTTCTTCTGGGTAAGCTCGCTCCATCGTCGACTTTGTCTCTGTCATCTATGACCTAGACTAGAGTCAAGAGCAAACCCATATTAAATAAATGAAAAATTATAATTTTCTCCTGGACTTGCAAATCAAGATTACTGAAACGATTGGTATTGTGTCGTTCAATTTTCATTTGGATTCATTTGCATGCCTTGTTTGATCAAATATTTTTTGAAGTATTTCTCTGGCACTTCCCGAACTTTCTCCTACCGGTCGAAGCTTTTCTGGTTAATCGCCACAAAAGACCTTACGTTAATATTTAGGAGTCTCGGTCTAGTATTCATGTTTAACATATTCAATAATATCGTGGCATTTCCTGCTCGGCCCCAATTATTCACGCGATAATTTAATGAATCTACATAAATTGCCAATATTGCTAACACATCCTGTATGCTTAGTGAAGGCTATTTAATTGTACCATAATACTATTTCCATTCGATTTCCATACTAATAAGACGTTGTAAACCTGTTTACATTTATATGACGCTATCCTAATTTAACATGACCTGCATTTTGTCACAAAATTGGTACAAATGACTGTGTGTAGTCTAGCACGATGGAAAAAACTTAGATGAATAAAATTTAAAGTGGTATTCAGAAGATTAAGCGACAAAATTGAATGAAATTGTATTTTCTTTGTTTCAATAGCAGCATTTGTTTCTGTAATTGTATCATGCTTTTGTTGATGACCTTGTCTGATTGCATCCCTTCAGTATTCACTCCCTTTTAAGTCATTTTTGAAATGAAAACTTCTTTAGCGGCGTTGTGCACTTTTTGGGATGGGTTAAAATTTTTAAACTCGCGTCTGGACTCGTGACCTGATCGAAAATTCGTAAGACGGAGGGAGAGTCGACCGCCGCAAAATATCAACAATGCACAACGTTAATGTTCAAGTTTTCACTTCTGCCGGCACACCCGGAGTGCAAACCGTTGTTTTTTTTCACATTTCAAAGTCAGTGTATTATGCATAACAAAGTAGTTTGATTATTACCGTTATGGCTTACTAGTTGGGAAGTGGCTACATCCAGGCATTGATTACATCAGTGGATGTAATCAATGCCTGGATGTAGCCACTCCCCGACTCAGCGGGATGCTTCGTTTAGACCGTTTAGTAGGCGAGTGACTGGCGCTCTCCGTAATTACTGGCACACAGACGGCCTTGCGACCGCTTTACTGCGGACTATCTCACACTACATCTCACTGGCTTGTGGCGAAGGCGAGCTAATCATTCGGTGGAATTATGCGGGCACTGTTCCTGTATGCAAAAATACTGACGCGATTTTAAATTGGTACTCGATTAAAAGTGAAAAAAATGTTATTACAGTTAATAGCAATAAATTCTGATGTTTCACTTGATGAGGGTAGTAATAAAATTAAATTTTCAATAAACTTCATTTGTGTTTCATTGCGTTACACAATGATGTAAACACAATATTGCACGTACATATTCTTGATGTCGCATTTTTGAGTTAAATGCACTGACAGCTGTGTTTTTAAGAGTTGATCCCATAGTAGAAGTTTTCACGCCAAGAAATATTGCCAATAAACTAAATTAGCTATGTAAGTACTGTACTTTGCTACAGCTTCAAATAAAATCATTAGGTAATCCCATTTAGCGAAAAACCGCAAACGTGATGGTGTTTTATTTTAAAATTGAAAAATCTAGACTATTAGGTCCACTTGCGCTGCTCCGCTTAGCACTGGGCTGACTTTACAAATTTGCAGAATGGTCTTGCACTAATAACTTGAACGCAAATTTGTAAAGTAAGCCCCGGACTAGACCATTAGCCCAGTACTAAGCGGAGCAGCGCAAGTGGGCCTTTATCTCAAGTAACTACGGCTGACTGCGGGGTCAACGGACACTGACAGTGTAGAAGTGTAGTTTCTCTAATCAATATATTTTGACCCATTATTTCCAACGAAATCTAAAAATCGCTGAATCAGTAATTCTAAACTCTGCTACATTTAAAAATTACTCATATAAACAGTTGCTGGCTTCGAGGCGGTTCGGCATGAAATCTATCAGGCGTGCCGCTGAGCCGTTATTGCTTCCGCACTTTTGACATTATGACTGCGATTACGATATCAATAAAATATTAGCTAGTAGTACAAGTACTATAATTCTTGTTTTGGGCGATAAATGTAATCTTGAGAGATCTTTATTAATTAATTAAGATGTACATTTCATATTTTAAATACTAATCTAACTAACTATATGATACACTCAAAATAAAAATAAAACACGGCGTCAAACAATTCATCCGCATCGCTGTCGACTGGAAGTGTATCCAAAAGACTGGCGGCATTGCCACGTTGTATAGCAATGCTTATCCTCTGTCCGAGGTAAAATCTTGAGAGATCTTTTGAGACCATACAACTTCGATATCCGAATCGAAGATACTTTGACGCGCTTAATTTATTGACGCTGGTTTAATTTAAGTAGATAATGATGTGGTGCAAGTGGGTCTTCATGTTTATGAGTGGGTATAAGCAATGCCCGTCCAGCCAAGTCAAGAGATAGATCCACATTTAGTTGTAATTGTCCTTTCTAGCTAAAATGTTTTTGGCTGGAGAATGTAGTGTGGTACCTATTCGTCATGGAGGATTCTTACTGAGAAACTCAGTAATGAAGCCTAGATATAGCACTCAAGATGAGAATATTTTAATCTTAAATATAAAACGAATGCTATGTTCATCTAATACCACCAAATATGTAGTTAAGCCACAAAGATACTGCGGAGATTGAAGAAATCAATCAGAATCACGAAAATAAAATGATGTTCTGGAAATTATTCATTAACAGTGACATAGACAAAGACTTATAACTTTTTGATGCAAATTGCAATCTTAGAACGAGGTCAGGTATGTTTACATCTTTTTTTTATGGGTTCCATTCGTTAACAACAACTTTATATTATGTATTACACAAAACAAGTTTTTTTGCAGTTCTTTGATCTGAGACCATTTTTATTTCTCGATTATAATAAACTATTAATCAATTTTATTTTTATTTAAACCAAGTGAAATATTCAAGTATAATTTAAGAATGAATCAGCATTGCCATTTAACGCGGCAATGCTGCCAGTGTTCTGGGCACTTTTGCCGACAGCGATGTGGATTAATTTTTTGATGCCCAATGATTTATTTTGTTTTATACACGTTTGTACATAATTTCACGATTATTAGGTTAGTTGTTTAAGTATTTAGTTGTTACTTGGTCATACTTATTATAGTTCGTTAAATGTAAATGAACACATTTGAAAGGGATAAAAAAGAGTATAATTTTAAGCCACGTTCGTATTCGCATTTCAGTCGCAATTTGTTTGGAATTGGCTCTCGGATCACAGTAAATAAATCAAAATTTCTCAATCAGTAGAATATTTAAGTTGAACAATGTAATATGCATAGTTTACATTTCAACAAATTCGTTAACCTCGCACAGACACTCAGTGTCTAAAGTAATACCTCAGTAAATCTGCTTTCCATCCATTCCAAGGACTGCGGAGTTGTGGTTACGATATGAAGCGGCCGCGGAGGCGGCGCGCGGCGGTGGGCTCAAGTAGTGAGGGGGCTACGTAGAAAACACGGAGCGTGTGCGCAACCAGACCGGTCGGCGCGCCGGACCGGTCGCCTGGGAATTTTCCGTGCTTTCCTCGGTACTCGCCGCCTCGGTACCTTCAAGGGAACACTCAAGACGACGAGTGATTGCATCTCTGTTGAGTACCGCCGCCACTTATGGAGAGAGCTATTCAATTATATCGATAAGGAAATTCGGGCCCAGTTTTTATACGACCAACGGTTTATATAAGAAACTCTTTCGGATGTTTATCCTGGATTTATTTTGAAGCGTAAATAAACATTAGTTCACTGTAGTTTTTACAAAACGTCCTCATATACAAGCAAGGTGAAACTCAAACGCCGGCGCCCTTCAAAACGACCCGTCGTGCAATTCGAGTATTCGTAACATTTCTGGAGCTGAAAAAATTGTCGGAACTATAACGTCCGCGCATCGTTGGCAAGCTTGCGGTGATACTTTTAGAATTGTCCACAATTCGCACAAACCTGAATGGGCAGATATTGTACGGTCGCGTGCCAAGCTTTCGCGCCAGGCGCCTGGCACTTGGCACAGCAAGCCACGGAACACGGAGCCGCACGAATGATTTAGCGTCTGAAGTTCAAGGCCAGCGCCGAAACGTTGCGTGATGAGTCAGGGCGTTGCATTGCAGCACGCTGCAGCGGCACACACGCTGTTATAAACATTCAAATAAACTGATATTGACGATGTAAGTGCGGAACGCCGATTTTCCGTCACGTGTAACAACTGAACAAATTCACACATTCTACACAAAAATTCTGGCACCGACTTCAAGGGCGTAGAATAGAAAATAAATCAACATTTTTCACAGCATTCTCAAACCGGGCAAAAGGTGAAAGCTTCTGGGAATCATAACAGCCATTTGTCAACCTCGCTTCGACACCGCTGCCTGTTTTGCTCGGTCTAGCTGCGATTAAATTGTATCTAATCTATCAGACTATTAAATCTGTTCTTTATTAAAGTGCTGGCACTCTTTCTCACAGGGGACCAATCGAAGACACCTTAGTGGTTCCCGATTGGTCCCTCGTGAGTGCCAAACTGTAGAAAAATGAACAAATTCTTTGCCAAGTGTGTAGTATTTAATTTGAGCTACTTTTCCGTAGTTAAGGCGTAGAAAGAATTGTCTCAAGTCCAAGGTTAAAACGCAAAATACACGCTAACATTCTCTTTAATTTCGAGGACTGTGTCGGACACTTGTGGCTGGTCTTATGCAAAGGTTATGGTAAATATTAAACGCCGAAAATTACTTAAAATAAACATCACCGACATAAATACTATTTGTATGTAATATTTATTTTAAGTCATGCACAATGTTTACTTGACAATATGATTAAAAATTTTCAAACACACATCGAATACAAACATACCATTACTGACATATCGGATACCATTTTCTTGACTCCAACTAATGAAGATACTGTATATAAAATTATTAATTCTTTAAACTCAACTAACTCAACCGGGTATGACGATATCAATACGAAAATTCTTAAACGCTGCTCTAAGTATATATCACATCCACTCGCCCACATTGTTAATCTATCATTATTTCAAGGTTTATTCCCCGCTAGACTAAAATTTTCAATAGTCAAACCTTTATACAAAAAAGGAGATAAAAATGACATGAATAACTATCGACCGATTACTCTGATACCCGTAATTTCTAAGATTTTTGAAAGAATTATGTACGATAAACTGCACTCCTTTATAATAAAACACTCAATTCTAAAAGAGGAACAGTTCGGTTTCAGGAAAAATAAATCAACAACTCTGGCATGTTTCTCTCTTGTGAAAATGATTACCTCTAGTCTGAATCAGAAAAGGCCAATAGCATCGGTATTTCTCGATATGTCAAAAGCATTTGACTTCGTGGATCACAAACTGCTTCTCTTCAAACTGAATCGTTATGGTGTTAGGGGAAACGCATTACAGTGGATAGAATCTTATCTTTGTGATCGCCAGCAATGCGTAGAAATATCGAGGAATTCTTTATCAGAAAATAAAAAACATAGATCCGCTTATCGTCAAAACTCATGTGGTGTCCCCCAGGGCAGTATATTAGGACCCTTTTTGTTCTTGCTATATATAAATGATTTGCCCAACGTAACCCCATATTCTTGCATTCTGTACGCCGACGATACAACTCTTAGTATTGAACTTACCGATAATAATATCACCAAATACGAAAAAGAGATTAATGACACGTTAAACAAAATAATAGAATGGCTAAAAGATAACAATCTACATGTCAATATTAGTAAAACCAAAATTATACAGTTCCAAACTTACAATAGCAAACGCCACCAATTAGAAATTAGATATGCAAATAACTCTGTAGAAGAGGTTGAAAGTGCTTCTTTTTTGGGGATAACATTGGATAAATATTGCAACTGGAAAATACACATTGACAAATTATGCACTAAGTTGCAAAGATTTGTATTTGTTTTAAACCGAATAACTCGCGTAGCTGGTATCAATGCAGCACTTTATGCTTATCATGGTTACGTAGCATCAATTCTCCGATACGGCATCATTATATGGGGAAATTCTGTTGATACTATTAAAGCATTCCGAGCCCAAAAGAAATGTATTCGATCTATGACTAAAGCCCAACCATTACAAAGCTGTGTCCCAGTCTTTAAAAAGTTAAAAATATTACCACTCCCATCTTTATATATATTCGAACTCTGTATCTTTGTACATAAAAACTTGGCTTTATTTCAAGTACACAATGATGTTTTCACAAGGAAAAGTCGAAATATCCACAAATTATGTGCACCCCAACAAAGAATTAAACTATTTTCGAATAATGTTTACTGTATGGCAATTCAAATTTATAATAAATTACCTAATGTTTTTAAAAATCTTAACCTCATGTCATTTAAAAAGAAACTATTTAACTTTCTATTGCAAAAGTGTTACTACTCTACGAATGAATTTTTAAATGAAAAATTTGATTCAAAATTTAAATTAGACGACGACTTACCCCCTAATAATTGAATGAAATTTCATTTCTTTGACATTGTATTTAAATCTTTCTTTTTTATTCATTGTATTTAATCATTCTTGACATTGTAATTAATAACCCCTGACATTGTATTTAATATTTCTTAACATTATAATAAAATTGATAGCCCCTGACATAGTATTTAATAATTCTTAACATTATATTTGATAGCCCCTGAAATTGTATTTAATAGTACTTAGTTAACGTTTTCCTTATTCTCGACATTGTATGGTTTATTATTAAATTTAAATTATTTGAAATATTTGTACGCTGGAAACAGCAGAATATTATGGACATCATATTTCGTGTAACACCAATGTAACAACAATATTCTAACAAACAAACTTATTATTATTATTATTATTATGTTTAATATCCGCGTCTATGTTTAGATGCACACTGTGTTGAAGGCAGCCAAGTGATGACGATGCCAAGCTTACTTATTGCATTCAGACTGCAACTGACGAAGGAACTGCTTGGATTCAACTGTTCCTAAAGGTTCAGAAGACAAAAGTGTAATAAAGAAATTATCCATCCGTCCCCTAGATAAGTTTTGTTTCCTCTAGACCGACGTCCTTAGAACCTGGAGGGATCTTACTTGTTGCTACGATAAACAACTTTCTCCGTAAACCTATTGTCTTGGAGAAGAGGGTTTGGCAACAGTCTGGCAAACAATACAATTGCTTGCCGTAAAAGCTTGTGGTTGAAACCATTCTGGGGTGAATATACTCATATTAACTTACAACATTGTTTAACGACTTCTTGCATGTATTGATGAAACAATCATACATCGCCCACTATAAATCTACATAAGTTGGCTCTGCCAAAACTTAAGCAGGCATAGTTCACTAATGGTCAGTCACTAAGACCAATGCCCACGGGGTCTGCCCAGGCTCTACTCTGAAATGCATGTGGCCCAACCATCCCATACATCCGTGGCATCCTCCACAGGTTGCGTCAATGACCAAAAAAGGTTAGAGTCAAACCTCCTTTCCATTGCTCTGCAAATTAATGTGAAAGCGCTTAAAATAGCCACCAAGACACCTAGACAATATGGAATCCACAAAATGTTATGACAAATGTCGATGCTTTGTGTTAGTACAGATCTTGCTTGGTTCACAGAGGATCCCGGTAAATGTCACCGTTATTTATACGAATCCCGTGCTTCGCAAAGTGTATAATATTTCACGTTTGCATTAATTGACGAGCACATGTTTCTGTATTAAGAGTATTTCGGAGTAATGTGCAGTTGGATCGCTGCCCCGGCAGACATCAAATACTACGAAGACAAATGCCACATAGAAACAGAAATACAGCAGAACTTGTGACGTGTGTGCAAGGTAACTTATTACCCTTTTCTAAGCATAGATTCTACTTTTCTAAGCATAGTTTTGCTGACGGACCTAGACGAACTGATTCTGTAAACATATCGAAGTGAAGTTTTCCTACCTTGTGATCACTCCACCCAACGACATGTTGACAGAATCGACCGGCTGGCATTTTACTAGGACAAGTGATATTATGTTTGGGATCGCCCACGAAACAAGTTGATGTCAAGTGTTTGATCCCAAAAATTTAGCACTTCCGAAAATCGTTATAGCTAATAGAAAGTCACTTAGTCTGGTATGACATATATGTGAGATCTAAACACATGTCTAAAGTCTACATTCATAATGTTACATTTGTGATCTATATGATAGTAGTCATTAGCGACATGATTTTGATCGAAACTGCTTCCCTTGCTCATAGTGACGAATTTCCATGCGTATCCGATATACCTTTCTAGAAGTGCACCTTCTGTGCCTTTTTTAGCTACACCACACCAACGCACGTGCCTGTACGAAGCACGTGCGTTTTTTTCAATCAATTCGTTGTCGGCGGCGCAAGCGTGGGCCAGTGTTGCGAATTATGAGCTCTGTATCATTTGTGAGCACATGTCTGTAGGTACTTGGCCATGAGTTAGATGCGCCAAGTGACAGTGACAGGAATATTTGTTTTGTGTGAAACATAGATGTTCAGGTTGAATAATCTTTTCTGCATCGCGTTGTTTAGTAGATGCGAAACTAATGTTGACTTCTAAATATTCTTGGTAAATATTTGGCTTTGACGACAATATTCAAGGCCGACCCAGCTGCCTGACGAGTGACGACAACATTGTATGGATTGACAGCTCACTTCTGGGGGGCTACTCTCTAAACCCGAAGTCCGTAGTTTCAGGCTTAGTTGCGGGCGTATTCTACTCCGTATCACCTACGGACTTACGATTAGTTCCGAACCCGAACTGAGAATGAATGACAACACGATTTGACAGTGGCTGTCAAATCGTGTTGTCATTAATTCTTAGTGGTTAGGTGATACGGACTAGAATACGCCAGCAACTAAGCCCAAAACTACGGACTTCAGGATTAGAGAGTAGCCCCCTTGGTTCATTCACGGTGAGAGGGTTTGAACGGCTACAACTTATTATTGCATAAGATGCATATTTTTTTGTAATATTCACAGGTCATTTATTTTTGCCGTAGTCTTCCAACGACCTTTAAATCGCAGGTGTTTGACTGTGGTTTGCGATAGGATGCCTAACTCAGCCAAAATATTAATGTGTAATTTTGTAAACATGGAAATGTACCCACAAATCCAGCTAGATTTTTCCGTAAGGTATATTTTTTGTTGTTTGGTCCCTGACTCATAGTAACTAGGTACTCTTGACTTGACATGGTCGTTATTTACATCCGACGAATTATTGACGTTAGCACAGTTGCGGTTTTGTATGCGCTCGGAATTATTGAATAGTTAATCGATAATAGCAGATACGTCATTTAGTGAACAAAATAATTATGTATTCTCGTCTACGTAAGTAATAAAATATCCTACTTACCTATAGAAAACTTAAAAACTTATTAACTTATTACTTATTTCGTGCAGAAGGCTTTTTCAAACAGAATTACAACATCAGACTAAAAAGAAACTATAAAAGGAAAGAATAAAGCAAAAACACGATGCAAGTATATATGTCGTATTTACATATACAGGTGTGTCAGAAGTGCGTGGTCACATTTAAGGTTGATGTTCTGTTGGGTATCTGACATACATTCAGGAAAAAATAACAACACAAAAAAACAAAACAAAAAAATTGACCGAAGTAAACGACTTAAAAGTTCCGAAGAAATGACGTTTCAAACTGTGTGTTACATTCAATCAAAGATTTGATGTCGCCAACTGCATCAGTCTGCTTGAAAACTCATTTCTTCGGAACTTTTTAGTATTTTTTGTGTTTCGATATTTTTAATATGATCTCGCACTTCTGGGACATCCTGTATAATGTAACATAGACGTACAACCGAGTTTTAAAGACGATTAGACGATAGACGATCTTTATCTGTGACACCCGTTTTATAAATTGGCTGTTTGGGATTTTTATATCAGATTGTGGTAATCGATTTTTCTTTGAGGAGTTAAATCTTTTTCAGAATAACTTAACCATGTATTTTACTCTCACATTACATGTTAATATGAAGGGCGTCATGCGTCTAATATTTGTAATTAACGCGCAATAAGTTAAGCCTGCCGATAAAATCATTGGACTCGGAGTTCGAGGCCCAGGTCAGGTCGTGGGATATTCGCAGTTACGATGTTATTATTTCCTGACTATATCTGCAGGCTGACATTTTAATTTACTAGCAAACTTTGAATATACAATATAACGTGCTAGTCTCGGTTAGGCCGCTAGTGTCCAACTGATTGAGCTTCTCAATTATTCCCCCTTTTATTTACACAATATTGTCTGCCAGATTGTCTGGACCCATTAAGATTGCAAAAGATCTACAAATGACAGTCGGGACAAATAGCTTTTCCCTTGTACCTATGAATTTTCTATGAATAATTTCTCCTGGTCACGCTATAACTTGAGAACGGCTTGACCGATTTGGCTAATTCTTTTTTTGTTTTGTTCGCCAGATTTCAGGAAAGGTTTAATAACAAAAAAAATAAGAAGGTAGGTAGATAGGGTAGGGTAGGCAGAGTAAGGTAGGTAACGGTTGACGGGAGGCGACGGGAGCGAAGCCACGGGCACAGCTTGTTTAAAATAATTTGTAATTAGGTAGATGCAGTTATTATCCTTGTCTTTAGTACTCGTAGTTACGTAGGTACCAATAATACGTAGATAATGAAACAACATAAAGTTGGTCCACAGTCGGTTTGACAGTGCAATTAATCGTAAAGCTATATATGGCCATACATATGTTCTTATAGGTCGGGTTTTATTGATCATCTCAATTGAGAGTCTCGGCTGTTATATGAAACTGTTTTCCTTATAACAAGACTAGACGCTTGCACATTCCAAAGCGAAGGTCTCTATGGAAAAGAGCGTGCAACAAACTCCATGAGCACTCTTTTAAATCAGTTTATAATTACGAAGTATTGGTTATGTCACCGGGAAATAGCAAACTGGCGACCAATCAAAGCACAAGTCTACAATTTAACCGTTTTCATGTGATTAAAAACCTGAAAACAAGGCTCTCATTGGTCTATTCAGAGAAAACAAAGACCAATGAGAGGCCAAGTTTTCAATTTAATTATCACAAGAAAACAGATAAATTGTAGACCAGACAGCTGATTGGTCGCCAGTTTATGTCAGTCCACAATTTCTCGGAATGACTCAGCGAGGTTATAGACTCAAATTTTGATGCTTAAGATAGTATTGCAAATGTTCAGTTGTAAATTTTTCGAGAATTTACAATCTCTCAAGTTATTTTATAATCTTACGGAGTTTGCTATTTTCCGGTGACAGTTACATCAAATCGTTGAGCTCCTTAAAGTTTAAGTTTGAGCCTCACGATAACTGACAACTGCTTGCACAGTCTGGACAGGTCCTCTCAAATCTGTGTGGCACTACCCTCAAAAGGCCACCTCAGACATTACCCTACATGGTTCTCATATGATTTGCCCAGTACGTTTGTATGGACTTTAAAAGAGACTTTGACCTCTGAGTTTGTTTCGGTGTTTCTTTTCGGGGTAGTCAGCTAGGAAACACCGGCCTCATCTAGCTTAAAATTACCAAAAAAGATTGACGTGTAAAAGTGTTCTGTTTAACCTACTTACAAAATAAATATCCTTTATCAATGATGGAATTTTAATTAATATGTGTGGAAAGGAAGTGTTCAGTAGGTATTACCATCGTCGTCAGCAATCAAAAGCGTTTGCCTATATATATACCTCAGTCTCACATCGAGCAATAAATACTTTCGTCGAAATGATCGACGAGGCGTTAGTTATTGGAACACCCCCGCCGCCGACCATTATCGGACCGTAACACGACGCTCAGGTACTGGTGGGAGGACTGGGAGGTAATAAGTAGTGCGAGTGGTACCGGCAGGTGGTGAAGCACAGATAAACTAGGACCTGTACGATGCTGTAAAGGATTCCTTGCTCCTAAAAAGACGGAATTAATTTTGTGAGTTATTCGTTTAAATGAGTGTCTGCTTGCTTGAGGAAAAATATAGCAGCATAAAAAAAAATTAATGTCGTTGACCTGAACTTCGCTTAGCCCACGTCATCCGCATAAATGCTTCTGCAGCCGACTGTAACTCAGCCCCTTCAATATTTTTTGAGTGTAACTTGCGAAAAATACGGCTATCGTCTGTTGAACCAGCCTTCGTTCCGGAAACCAGTTATGGAAATTTCTTTTTCGCAAGTTCGCAGCGGCCGCCGGCCGGTGGAGTAAGTAGCGGTAATTAAGGCGACGCAGGCTCGTCCGGGACAGCTCCGCGCATGCGCACTAGCAATAAACGATTGCAATGAAATCGCCGCATACGCAGCTGGGCGATTCTGCTGCAATATGTTATTGACCTAGAAATTGCTTTTTACTTTGCAAAATTTTGATTTCCCGTCTTGGCTTGAACAAGTTAGTTTTTTTTAAATAAATGACAGTGTTAAAATTATGGTGTTCAAAATTCTTAAAACCAAACAAAATTTATAGAAGTATACAATTTAACTAACTATATACACTAGAAATAAAAATAAAAACTGCTAACTAAATTAACCCTAAAATATGGCGTCACAAAATTCATCTTCATCGCTTTCGACCGGAAGTGTACCCAAAAGACTAGCGGCAGTGCCACGTTGTATAGCAATGCTTATTCTTTGATCAAGGTAAAAGCCAGCCCTGTGTACTTCTATAAATTTTGTTTGGTATTAAGAATTTTGAAAATAAGTTTCTAAAAATTTTTTTTTTCTTTAGTAGCGTTCAAAGTTTGGACTCCTTGAAATGAATGATCTCTTCAATTTTCCTCACTGTTTTTAAAGATTCGTAACAAGATTTGCAAGAGTTAAATTGTCTTAAAATAGTGAGACATAGCATTGGACCATGCTTACTCATAGCCGGTTACTGGTTTTATATTATTAACTCCAGATTTCCTCAAAGGACACAGCGTATAACCTCAACACGAAAGTTCACCTTGGCAGATATTTCCCATGTCTCGAATTCCAAACAGTGTTATTAAAATAAATACGTAGTTGGAAAATGAATAAAGCGAATCTTAAGAGCACTACTACAAGAACAAAATTAGAACGGAATACTATAATAAACGTCAGGCGTAGACTAGTTCTGTTTTGAACGCGACCTTGTATCATATAAGTAACAAAAAGTATTTACAAAGACATCAGCAGTACTGTGATATACCTACTGATTTACATTTAAATGAAGTAGGCTCTGGGCTGGGCAATCCTTGTCTCAATGTACAGACTTGTTCATTATTACTGTGTCCACTTTAATTGTTTCTTTGCTCCACAAATTGCTTTTAAATTGCGTAAACCGGACAACAATGTGAAAGATGTGTTAATTTTAGATAAACTTACGCAACTGCGCGTGTGACGGAGTAGGGAACGGCTTGTATTTTTAGTTGATACCAATATTTTTCGCGTCTTGTCATTATGATGTGAACAATTGTGACTGGTCATTCAGTCGTTTATTGGGAGCACAGTAATCATTCGTATAGATTTAAAGTCTTGTTAAACAATTAAATTTACTTATTAACCTAATAATGACAGACCTACCTATTTACCTACAATTTGGTGATGACAAGAAAACTGTAAACATTAGAAAGAGTTTCAGAATACTGAGAGCCTGCGGACCAAGTTCAAGAGATACTACTACATTAGTTATATTCTAGTTTCTACATTTATTTCTGTTCTGTGATATTACAGTTGATGATCGTTAACTTAGAGCAGTGGTTCCCAACCTTTATTTGACCCGGGACCACTTTGATTTATTTGTTGTTAGCAGGGACCAGAAATCAAGACGAAAATTAAACTGTACGCATCTTAAAAAAAAACTTATATGCTAAACAATATAGATATTCAAAACTGGCATCATAAAAACTACCTACATATGTAATCAAAGGTAAAGAGCATTGTCATAGAAAACACAATATTTCTGATTTTAAGTAAAAGATAAGAAAATAGATAGATAGATAGAAAAGTAAGTAAAAGATTGAAATTTTAAACCTTTCGCGGACCACATTTTAGCCCTTGCGGACCACAGTTTGGGAACCACTGCTTAGAGCGATCGCCATGAATAATTCACTATAAATTATAGACAGCACAAAAACTATTCACACTATAATCAAGCGTCTCGTCTGACAAAATAAACGGCAAAGCTCTCAGCTGTGAGCTCAATTACTTGAGTCAGGTATATGCCATTAGGTATGTTATCTGCAACAGTTTATTGTGTCATTCGCTTGCCGGCAATTATCATTTATGTAATTTTTAGATCATTGCAACTTGTTAAGTATTTCAATGGAGCTTTTTCTTGATCGAAACTTTTCTCATAAACAGTTCGTGCTGATACACGAGCATTATTTATATGAAGATTAACTCTGAGGCCCACTTGCAATACAAATCACTAACTTATCAAAACTTTTTGTTTTTATTTAACTATAGGTACCTATATATATAAATCTTTTAATTCAGACAGAGTCCATTAATTGGTTGGTATACAAAAACTTAGAAACCAGTGTTAGTACTTATAACTACCGGGAAAAAATACAATTATATAGATACCTACACTACACTCACATGCAGGTTTATTCAATGCCCCAGTATGGGTCTGTCCCATCTGTCCGCTATAGCTTACTAGCGGTACTTCATTGTACACCAAGATAAAACGTAGGTATATAAAGCAAACCTTAACCTTTCTTAATGTTGTGTTTCTGTATGTTCTTATTAATGTTTTGTTTTGGATGTTTAAATATAGGGAAGTTGCCTCTTTTTATATTAAGAAGGCATGAAGAAGCTTGGGTTACATTGCGCATCTATTAATTTAATAGCCAAACTCGTATTAATCTTATAATAGATATCTTATTTACAAATCATCTTTGTTTAGCCATAAACTAAACGCTGTAACCCAGTTAAGCGAGGTCAAAACATTTTATTTAAAAAGCAACGTGTGAATATATTGCAGAATCACCCGGCTGTAGTAATTCCTCACTCTC
Organism: Mamestra configurata; assembly: GCA_002192655.3. Classification (NCBI taxonomy): domain Eukaryota; kingdom Metazoa; phylum Arthropoda; class Insecta; order Lepidoptera; family Noctuidae; genus Mamestra; species Mamestra configurata. The sequence goes on from NDFZ01004828.1 coordinate 119,202, forward strand.
TGCGAAATCCGGTTGTATCTGGTTTGATCGACGAATGTCTTAGGGCCGGTGAAGGCTGGATGTACAAGTCCATAGGGTTGCCTCTACACAACTTTTATTAAGTTTTACATAATATTTACAATTTTTGGTCTTGTTATTTTTTTCGTTCATAATTATTATTTACTAGTAGATCGCCCTGGCTTCGCCCGGATATTAATGATTTTTCAAAATTTTCTTTCATAGGAACCTTCTCCTGACTGAATTAGCGAAATTGGTCCAGCCGTTCTCGAGTTTTCGCTTAGCAACACATTTAGCAATTCATTTTAATTATATAGATTAAGCATTTGTGTGCACGAAAATTTTATTTTTAGTCTAGTTGTTTATTCGTATCTATATTGTTGATAATTATATCTAGTTACTTAAGGTACTTAGTTCTTTCTTTTTTGAGGAATTTGGCTTTCGAGAAAATGTGCGAATGTTTCAATTTATGCGAGCAGGACAAATCCAGACTAAGGGCTACTTCGAAAATATCCTAGATGGACCCAAAAATCGAACCCTCATGGCCAGGCCCCAGCAGTAACTTTGGTTTTATTTCTAAAAATCGAGCTGAACGCTAATGTTGATATGCACCATGTACATATGTAAACATCGTTCATCGTACCTAGATCTCTACAGTGGAATGTGCCTATACAGCAGGGTGCTAATTTTCGAGACTCTAGTATGTAACACTTACGACATTCTTAGGACATTTGCGCTCTTAGATAATCTCTTTACTCATGCGCGGAACCATGTTTTATTTAAATAGACCATTATGATTAAATTTGTAACGAGTAAGTACTATTTATTGCGAGCTTCCCCAAATTGAATTTGTATTCTTTTCTACACTTTTATATTATTCAAAAGCTTTTGCCCGCAACTTCGAAACTTAGATTTTCGCAATAAAAAGTAAGTCTAAAACCGTCACCAGAGTCTCATCAATATCTGTATCAAAATTCATCAAAATCGGTTCAGCAATTCACGCGTGAAAGCGCATCAAACAACCTCACTTTCGCATTTGAAATATTAGTTAGTATAAATTACAAAGAACAGCAGGCTATTGGCATCTGTTCAGTTGAACAATGTATTCTTGATACAGTGATGTCTCATAATGACTTAATGAGACATCAATGTTTTCAGAATGTATATTATTATAAGTAATACATTTTATACAGCCAATTTTATTTTCTTTTGTTGCAAGTAAAAGTGGCGACCCTGTTCGCACCTGGTCACTCGGTCTGGCCATATGGTGCGCAGCCAATCGCCGCCATAATAAATGTACTATTATCTTACCGCAAGCCAATAACAATATTTATTTACCGTTGACCGACTGATAGCTTTTATTTTAACAATATCGCAATTTTTGGGGTTTTAAGTACCTACAGAGAACCCTATTTTTTGAAATACCACCTCAGATGTGGGTTTAACATAGAGGGATCAACGTTTGTTTAGTTTTTAAGTTAAAAACGAGGGATTCAATACATAGACTTCTTTCACTAATATCTATAACTACTTAAGGTTTATCGTAATTTTGGAACGTATCCGCCTATTCTCTTGAGGAAAACGTGCCGATGGGACAGGACTTGGGTTCTTCACAAATTATATAGATTGAAAAATAACTCGTTCTAGTTCTCGTAAAAAATAATCTCCCTATCTACCTATCCTACTAATATTATAAACGCAAAAGTTTGTCAGGATGGATGGATGGATGTTGGTTACTCTTTCTCCGTAAAAACTACTAAATGGATGTTGATGAAATTTGGCACAGTGGTAGATTATAGTCTGGAATAACACATAGGATTTTTATACCGGAAATATGTTCCCTTGGGATAATTTTCGGCAATAACGCGGGCGGAGCCGCGTGCGGCAACTAGTACTTAATAAGACTCAATTACCAATGTATCATATCAATGAAATCCAAAGTTAAAAATACTTTTCTTAAATTACTTTTCTTAAGACCATTGCACTCACATTCCAAACTTGACTTTAATCGTATGACGTCTCATAACTAATTGAGTTTTGACATTATGCACCTTAGTACTTGATTATAAGTTTAAAGTGGCAAATTATCATGTTACGAAATTGAGATTCGTTCGGAACCCTTTGCACGCGAGTCCGACTCGCACTTGGCCAGTTTTTGTCTATTTGCAGATACTTCTTCTATATGATCTAAGTTCGGTCAAAGTAATTTTGAGCTCAAATATTAATGGTATTTTAATATTGACTCTGCTGGTCACAGTAGGTGGTTTTTTCCACATTACCTATGTGATGTGTACATTAATTTTTTTTCTGTTGAACTGCTTACGTACACCGAATACATAAAACGTGACAAACACATTAGTTTTGGACAAAATACATCCGTCGTCTTACTGTTTATACAAAGTAGCCACATGGAGTTGAATGAAGTGTGACAAACGGCATTTTTATTTAGCTTCATGTCATGTATTGGCTTGTCTCATTTAATACGCTTAGGTATATTTTTTCAGTACTCAGAGCCAGGATTTTTCAATTGCTAAGATAACTTACTGAAGAAAATAAATGGCGACTTAACATTGATTAGGTATTGAAAAATTAGCCCTTGATAAAATATTTTAGACGACTCGCTCGAGTCTCACTAATCTCGTAACATCTTTTAGCAAGTAACTGCTTAGTCAACTACACGTCCGCGACGCGTGTTACTAGGTGTTGTTGTGTGATACGCACAGGATAAAAAAACGGCGAAGTACGAGTCGGACTCGCGCACGAAGGGTTCCGTACCATTATCTATAAAAACGGCAAAAAATCATGTCTGTTGTATAGGAACCCCACTTAAAAAATTGTTTTATTTTAATCATTTATTTTTAAGTGAAAATATAACTAAATATTCTGTGAACATTTCAGGCGTCTACCTGTTGCCTGTTATCAATATCGAGCAAAAATATCACTTTTGCTGTATGGGAGCCCCCTTAAATATTAATTTAATTACGTTTTTTAGTATTTGTTGTTAAAGCGGCAACAGAAGTACATCAGCTGTGAAAATTTCAACTGGCTATCACGGTTCATGAGATACAGCCTGGTGACAGACGGACTGACAGGTACATAACCATAGTGTATATAGTCTTTGCTTTAAACCCTGCAGACAGAAATAGTCTACTCCACCGAATACCCTTCGAATACCTTAATAACTTCATCACTGATAAAGGTATTTCAAAAATTCTTTCATAATTGTTTACTAGTGATAATAAGTATTTTATTTTGCGAATAAAAAAAATGCATGTATATTCCCTATTATTATCTATTTATTAGCTTGTAAATACCATGTTAATTGTTAGTTCATATTATATTAACAAGACGTATAATCTGTTATGCTATTTTGCTGAAACATGACAAAACTTGGTCCACTTTAAACCTAAATGTGCTCAGTTTTTACGTGTTTTTTCACAGTACCTACAGCCTGAATAACGCATGTCAGTTTAGTATAACGCAAGGCACATAACAATAAGTTAATTATATTGTTTACCTACTTAATTAAAATCAAGTTTTCAATTTAGAGAGAACAATAGGTACCTAACTTTTTATACTGTAATCAATTAACTGGTTTTAAATGGCTATTAAAATTGAGCTATGTTAAATAAATTTAGATGATCGATAGGTACATGTGGACAGTAGGCATAGCTAGTTTTAGAAGAACCCTTCATGTTCTATGTTATACTCTGTCCATTCCACTAACTCAGTTCTATACAACGTGTACCTGGTTCTATCAGAGTGTCAAAAGTTCGCGTATCAATTATTTGTAACTTCTGCCAGTCGATTCTGTAAACATGTCGAAGTGAACACTTGGGTGAAGTGATGTCGGGGTGAGCTGTCAATCCATATAATCAAGATGGAATGACAGCTCACTTCGTGATCACGTGACAGCTCACCTCGTGATCACTTCACCCAAGCCTTCACTTCGACATGTTTACAGAATCGACCGGCAGTTCCGAGCATCGTTCGGTGATAGAAATAACACTTTGCCTCTCCAATATCTTATCGATTTACTCATGGTTTATGTCTTGGGAAAATAGTGAAAAATACAAATTCATAAATGTGATTTTTAAATTATATTGTGTTCGTTGAGGTTCTTGCCAGTTCTACTCCAGAGTAGGTAAACGTTCAATTCGACTCGTGCACTATTTCCTGACGTTTTATAACTGGCCACGTAGGCCTATGTGAAAAAACAGCTTTTGAAACTGACAATCAACGAGTGAGCGATCACCATAAAGCTGTCGGTTCGGATAAGACGAAGCATCTATCTATCAGTGGCATAAAATCAAACCTGCTAGGTTATAGGTATGACATTATTAATCTAGCAATTGACTTCAATTAAGTAAGATCGTATCTACTACTGGTATATACCGAAATAACACTGGCTAATCTTACAGGATCGCTCATGGAAACGTACAGGGGGCATGGTGTCAACTGGCTCCATGAATGCACTCGTTCATGGTGCCTTCACATCGCCGCCATCTTATATAATATAATACTTATACAATATGATCATGTGTAAGTGCACATTTGATAGAATATGGTACAGTAACGTGTTACAGTAAATTTGTTTCAGCATATCCTGCCATAACATGGCGTGCAAATGTATTCACAATAATCGATACCAATTAATTAATTTAACTGATAAATTGCAGACTCTATTGACTCGTCTTCTAAATAATCCTTAACGGATCTTTTAAATAATAATAATTTCAAAAGTATTTTTTTAAACATTGTCAGCGGTAGGTCTTGAAAACTATTTGGTAAATGATTGTAAATAATAATCGACATGCAGTATACAGTTTTCTTAAATAATTTTAGATTTAGTGGTGGCAGCCGAAGTCTATCTTTATGCCGAGTTCGGCTATTTGGCCTGTCAGTGCTACTTTCAAATAAATTGTAGTTGCTTTTTACAAAAGTACATATTTCAAAAATATATAGACATTGCAACAATTTAAAGTTTTTCAAATAATTTAAGGAATTGATTTATTTATACTTACCGACAGTGGATTGTATGGGAGGACGATACTTTGCAGATGAAATCCAATTTTTAATACAAAACTAGGTGTCACTAAACAAGTGACTATTAGTCAAGTAGAAGTACCTACATCGAAATATTTAATTAGTGTAAATAAAAATTATTGGTTAAAAATGTATACACCATAAATAAAATATCACAATTAAAATGTTGGTGTTGAATATAATTATATCAGCCAATCATTAGTGTCTATCTGTGGATCTATCGATTTATGGCAAAAATAGCATTGTTTGAACGAACATAAAGGTCAAAATCATTATGCTATTAGGTAGGTACTACATACGTTCACTACATACTATATGATCGTTTTTGCATCGAGTAGATATTGTGCTCCGTACTAAGTTTCTAATACATACATACAAACATTTAGGTAGGTCTCCAAATAATAATGTTAAATTTCCTGAATCAGATGTCAATATTGACTATTTTGCGAACAAAAAATGTTATATTTTTAGAATTACTTTGAAAAACATAATTTAAAATTAAGTAGGTAATTTTCCATGACAACAATGTTGTTTATAAACAGCTATTATGCATAATTACCTAAGTCATTAAAAACGAATTGAATAATTTTTTTAATAAATTATGAATATTTAACCGACTTCTTCGGAGGTGGTTTTCAATTCGACAGTTCGTTTTTTTTTGTTTGTTTGTTAGGCGATAATTTCGCCAATTATGAATAGATTTTGATGATTCTAAGATGGTCCAATTGGCACCAAGTCAGAATCTGATGATGGGATCCTAGGGAAATCGAGGGCAACCCTCAAATTTTTAAGGCACATACAATGTTTTTCATATATTTTCTATCGCAATTCAGATAATTGTGCCTGGTAATCAACATCTCATCTTGCTGAGCTGATGATGGAAGGTATCAGTCAGGATCTGATGCTGAGATCTCAGGAAAAATGTCTGTTAAGCGATATTTTCGCCAATTGTTAACCGATTTGGATGATTCTTTTGTTGTTTGTAAGAGTATTTTTCCAAATTGGTCCCGTTTTAATTTGGTGAAGATCTGATGAAGAACTTCGAAGGTAAGCAACGGAACTCTTCAATAAATGATAGCATATCTCCCGGGATTGCTGAAATCGCATATCTGTTAATTGTTTACACCATTTCTTAACATAACATCACGCCGGTACACTGTGAAGGGGTACGCAGATGCAAACAAGTAAATCTGAATTAACATATTTTTGGTTATCTATTCGGATATAACTTTATTGTTTACTAACCGATCTTGATTATTCTTTTTGTGTTGGGTTTAGTTAAAGCTAAATAGCATTTGCATTGGACGGTGAATTTCAAAGACTGGTTTACCAGTGACCTCCTCAACTTAAAATCACTACTATCTAGTACCAGAGCAAAGTAGATATTTAACTATAAGCTGGTCTAGACTTGAACTGGGAAGGCACACAAATAAAAGCGACAAATAGTGCAACCACTCATTATGGGAATAATGTCACTTAGTTGTGGGGTATCACCACTAAAAAGTGGAAATAAAGAACTTTTTACAAAATAATACAACCGACTTCCATATAACTTAGTCGGTGTTTTTGGTTGTTTTTTCGTTTTTTGACACCGACTTCCGAAAAAAAAGTGATTTAAACTTTGTAGTGTTTTTATTTGGAAGTCGGTTGTATTTTTTTTTTGGAAAAAGTTTTTTTACCTATCAATTAATAGAGAGGTACATATTTACAACCGTTTTAATAAATACTTAACTAACTATAATAATATACGAAATATAAATAAAAACTCCTAACTAAATTGACCCTAAACTATGGCGTTATTAATTAATTATGAATAGGTAGGCATAGAAACATTAAAAATAAGCAGTTGATTGTCTTACTTGGAAACATTAAGGTATAGTGATTACTAATTAATGCGATTTCGGCGTTGGTCCCGTAGTAGAAGTTGTTCATAATGATGAGTACAATGACCCCTTTCCAGGTATTGCGTTTGTTAAAAACAGATTTGAGGAAACATACAGATTACCCATACCCAAACTCAAACTCAAAGCATTTATTTCAATAAACCATTACAGGCACTTTTGAATAGTCAAGGTTGGTCTGTCCAAAGAGATGAAGCTAATTACACGTTCCAAAGCGTAGATCTCTATGGAGAAGAACATGCAAGAAACTCCACGGACACTCTTTTAAATCAATGTCTATACCTAATGATAAGGATGACTTGTTTTCTAAAGTATACAATGTTAACCACGCTACCCGCAGGCTCTGGACATACAGCCTACCTCAGCAGTAGGTCGTCGGTGTAGGTACCTGTGACAGTGTGACTGTCTCTATATTCTATCAGCATTCAGCAATAGCGATTGTCGGTACTCGTAGGCCACAACGTGTGTATTGACTTTTTGACAATCTCTGTCGCCACGCCATTGCAGCTTCATCTTGTCCAGATAATCTAGAGCCATTACAACTTTACACTCAATCAAAATTGCAAACAGTAAAAACCTCCTTTCAAACATGAATCAGCCAGACACCCACGTTTGGCAACATTCTATTTATAAACCCAGTTATTTTTACTCAAGCGATTTCCAAATTTGGTGGGTGTGATAATTGGCGATAGCGCATCGACCTAGGACACTGAGGATGTGGGGAATCTCGTCAGAGCTCGACAATTGAGTCATCTGCATAGCCGACAGGAAGGCGGTCGTTACTTGCCGTCTGATTGAGGACCGGCTAACTTTAGCCGACATGACCTACACTTTAATATAGCTCTTTGAAGGGAATGTGGATCGGATAAATATAAATATACTTATGTTATTTGCAAACATTTTTGGAATGTAGTTATTTTTGTGTGTTGCCTACATTAATCACACGCCTACATTTTCCGACATAGGTACTCACTTTTTGTCTTTCCTGTTTTCCTGGAGACCAATAGGTCTGTTTCGTCGAAAAACTACACCATTCGTATTTAGATTGCCCAATTTGACTAGGGAGGTAGGTCCACACATCGTTGGAGCCAGTTAGTTAGTTCAATATTCATGTATTTTTTTATATAGGCATGTTAAAATCGTGGTAGCATCGCACTGCCAGAACACAATTCATCTTTTGTAACTGCATTTCCTTTGAGCGCTAAAGTATGTCAATTGTTGCAAAATGACACTGCACACAGGACTAATGGTATCCTCAATGAAGCGACACAAACGCCGACAATAGACTCCTTAACTGGCGAAGAAAGACCTGTAAGTGCCAATGAAGGCCTTCCTTATCAACTCCTGCTATTAGGAAACTATGGGGACATAGGTACGAGCTAGAACGTGATAAGGGGCGAGGTCTCTGAACATTAAATATATGTTGAGACTTGGGAAACATTACAACAATGGGTCGTTTTGTCAAAAAGTGCACATGTTAATTCAATCTTTCTGAATCAATCAATCATGACATAGCTACTTTTCCCTTAAACAATCGCAGTCTCAAGGACCGCAACTTTATCAGCCAAACATCTTGAACTAAATCCTTTCTTAACTAGATAAGGCTAGTGTTCAAAAGGCGCGTGTAACAAAGATCCAAGTGGACTGGAACCGGTTCGCACTGGTGCTCGATGGCAAGGTGAGGAGTACCTGAGTGGAGTAGGTACGTAGACCCTGGCCGACGGATGCTCTCGAGCTGCCTCCGATTAGGAGTGACGTGCGTGAGAGATAAGGGTCTATAACGAGGACTGTTACATAGTCGAGGTCTTTGTCATTTTATTAACAAATTGCAGTTGCAATAGCTTTGTCTGGAGATAATTCCATCATTAATTTGTCGTTTTATTCGTTTTGGGGTGTTCTCTGAATTATGCCTGTTTTGAAATCAAATGTCAATCTATTTATTTACTAAGAATAAAGCTGAAGAGTTTGTTTGTTTGTTTGTTTGTTTGAACGCGCTAATCTGTGGAACTACCAATCGGATTTGGAAAATTCTTTTTGTATCAGATAACCACATTCATGAGGAAGGCTATAGGCTATACGGGAATGGGAAATTCCTATGGGAACGGGAAAAAAAACGGGATATGCACGTACAAAGTCGCGGGCAAGAGCTAGTAGAGTAATAAGTGTGTGTTGTTTTAGGGAAAATAATGGTTTCATGGTATGTTGTGATACCGGATAAATAATAGTTTTCTATACCTAAAAAACCGTTCTATTGTATCATTAATTGTCCATCACCACTACCAAAATCCCTTTGTCATCCCTTTATTGCCTACAATTCTACCACACCATTTAACCCCTGTTAACACAAACGTTTATATATTATCATGAATCCTTTCATCAGTAAAATGTATTGTCAGATCTCCTACGAGTTGTTGTGATTGATCAAAGCAAAGGAAATACATCAATCAATCATAATCAGTTGGCACGACGTTTGACACAAATAAGTTTTCAGTAAACAGCGGGTAATTCCTGTAGCATTCCTAGCGTATCCAGTCCAAGTGGATCTTGTCAATACATTACAAAGTACTTGATAATTATAGTTATTGAAATTAACAGTGCCGAGGTTAACTTCTAAAACCAGATTTAGATTGCCTTACACATAGCCATGTATAACTACTTATATTTATAACGGATTAAAACACGCCTCTGTTCGTCTGTCTGATCGTTTTTTAGGGTTCGGTACCCAAAGGGTAAAACGGGACCCTATTACGAATACTTCGCTGTCCGTCTATCACGAGGCTGTATCTCATGAACCGTGATAGTTAGACAGTTGAAATTTTCACAGATGATGTATTTCTGTTACACTGTACAAATACTAAAAAAACAGAATAAAATAAATATTTAACGGGGCTCCCACACAACAAACGTGAGTTCTTGCTGTTTTTATAGATAATGGTACGGAACCCTTCGTGCGCGAGTCCGAATCGCACTTCGCCGGGTTTTTTTTTGTTTTCAATCCAAATTAAAATTGATTTGAATTCAAACAAAGTATTCTCTTTCGTTTTTGTTGACACCGCTTGAAATCTTTGAGATAGTTCCAACAAACCCTTGGTGTTGCAATACATATATACATATGTGATTTCGATACACAATACAAAATGCAAATCCAACCAGTCGAATGGAAACAGCAATAAAATATTATATACTTATAGTTTATAATTTGCTGCTATTTTTTTTCAATATTTGTACGCCTCCACGGCAAAACAAAGCGCCCATATGTTTAAACCTAGGACCTTTATGTAAATACCTATTGTTCACAAATCAAGTCTGATTCTGATCCATTTAAGGATGTGAATTTTGGGACACAAAATAAGACTGAAAAAGAATGAATAACGTCACATTTGCAACAAACTCCGAAATACTACAAAATGACATTGCGCGAAGTGACGTCGAGGAAAATTCACGAAACCATTCGTCGTAGCTCACCTACGACATCAGATGAACATTCCTTTGGAACCGTGTCATCAGCCCTTTACTATGCGCCACTATCATCTTGGCAATCATCACCGAAAGTACACTCAATTAAATAAATTACCACACATTTGCACAGTGCGAAAACACATTTAGATACGTAAATCGTACGGTCACGATTAAAATGGCCGAAGGTGTAAATTCCTGAAACTATAGTGTTTTGATCATGAAGGTTGTATCATTGTACGATAGGCCCCATATTTGTGTTTCCAATTGAAATACCATAACTTAATAATATTCGCAAGAATCATTTACTAGTGGAATCTCCCCGAATTATTTTTAAACGTGGTAAGTGGGTGCTATTTGCTTTCCTTCAGTTAGGTACAAAAATATCAGTACACGCGTGGGCCAATAAATAAATACTTGGAAATGCCTACGCGGTTACAAATATTCAATGAGTGTCCAAAACGGAAATTTGCTGTCATGATTCATACACATAATATGTAATGTACCTATATAAGGTAAGTATTACGTAAACGACACTTGCGGACTATCGGAGTTAATGTTTTATCCAATCAAATATGAAAGTCCAGACCGATACGTTTTCCTTCAGCGAAGAAAATCGCCACAAAACCTAATCAAAGATGCTCGTTGATCGATGCTTATAATGCTTGCCCATTTTTTAAATGTTTTATATCATTTACCTGTTTAACTAACTATAAGATGCTTTATTAGCGGACGTTCTGGAAATTAAAGCAAGATGTAAAAACATTGTTGAAAATAATGTAATCTTTGAGGCGATTGACTTTGAAAGCATTTTCCAGGTATGAATAACAATATCTAGTTGAACTCCTTTCGCATTGTGATCGTTGGGCGCCGGGCATTGACGTCTGGCCCCAGAGAAAGATGTGGTTGCTGTTTCTAAGGCACCCAGTGTCAATGGCATTTGCTTGGCTCATCATGTAGGTTGCTTAGCGGTTCTGTATTGTATCCAAATCATAACAGGTTGCTCTGCGGTTGTTGGTATTTACCTCTTTATTATCTCGGTGGTTCATTATTTTTTGCATGTTGCCTTGCTGGACTGCTGTGCGTTAGTCACTAATGGGTTCGATTCCTTGGTTAATGGCAAATGACGTGATGTACCTGCTCATATTTTCATTTTCTCAAGGCCAAGAAATCAATGTTTTTAATAAACTCACAAGCAATTATACTTAGACAGTATTATGATTAGCCGATGCATAACGCAAACGTTTATTACATTTAATTACAAGTACATGCGCACACATGCAAACCAGGCAATTTTATGACATTCCTTACTTCATTATAAATGCGTCATTTATTATAGACATTAACTTTTATGTATGGAGACAAGTTTTTGTGTTCAACTGTACATTTATTATTTCTACGTTTTAATGATTAAAAATGATCAATCGTTGGCGGGATGACAATAAATCTATTGAGTAGGATATGAAATGAGTCATTGGGGCAGGTTCACGGTTCTTATCAGGATTTGTTTTTTATGAAGCAGCATCTCTGATTGTATACCAGCTGATTATACTATGCGCCTTTTATCTCCGTAGTCCCGTTATTTGGGATCCCTTACATCATTCTTCTGGACAGTCACAGAGCTAAGCAGTTGAACAGCTGGGTGTTGTCCAAGAGCTGTCACCTGCGAGCATGTTTGTTTGTAAATAGAACCGACGAGCTGTTGTTGATGGATAACTTATTGTAGCCATTCGTTGTGAAAGATGATGGCCAGAAATTATAGTTGTGGGGTTCTTTTATTGGTCAGGCAAGTTTGTTGTAGCCCAGGGCAATAAATATGGTGCACTCTACAAGGTGTGTAATACTCATCATTATGAACAACTTTTGCTGGGAGATTACAGAAATAAAGCTAAATCTTCCCAACATTTTGTCGATCTTTTGTTTTTTCATGTTCCGGTCCCTGTACATCAAAAAATATTATGAAATAAATTGAACATAAATATTTCACCAGCATCTCCCTATTACATGTAGAACGATGAGTTACAGAAACAATATCAATAACTTAATAAGTATTGAACATTCCCATGCTGTTATAGTAGTATGGCACGATATTGTAGCGGCATCAACACCGCCACATGAAAAAACCAAGAAACGACAAAATGTTGGGAAGATTTAGCTTTATTTCTGTAATCTCCCAGCAAAAGTTGTTCATAATGATGAGTATTACACACCAAAGAACCGCATCGCCATCTACGACGAAGTAACAACGAGATCCTACATCGCGCAAGCAAAGTTCTCCGTGCGATTTGAACATATACAACAGGCCGAATGTCAACTGGGCAGTTGCCCATCAAACACAATAACCGTCTGGCAGGAGGATCCTCCCATTTTCGGTGGTTGTATGCGGGACTTTACTCTCTGTACCGCATACCTCCATAATATTTTATTGAATATACCTATAGGAAAAGTTTAACCGCAAACTTACTAAAATACTGGTAAATACAATGTTAACAGGTTTTATTTATCATTTCGAATAAATACTTCTGCGAATAAAATAGTTTCCACTTAAACCAATTCCAACTAATTAATTTTGCGTAATATCAAAACATTACTCATTAAATATTATTCATTACCCAAATATCATTTCGGCAAAAATATTTTGGTGACCTAAATGATGATAAAGAAAACAGAATAAATTTTCCTCATAACCCGCTATATGTACGATACTATATATATGCTATGGCACATAACTAAATATATATGAACGTCATGGCAAAATATTCCCTTACAGTAATTTTCTTAGAAAAACAACATGGCTTTCTGGCTCATTCGTCCAGTATGATAATTACCTCGATAACTTGTAACAAACAGTTCCACGTGACTCCGACAAAAATACAGCGAATTACAAATAGATCATAAGTCGTGTGTCTGATATTCCGACGAACTGATTGCGTGGGCGCAGCTCTTAAAATAAACAAAGTGAGAGCCAATCTTAGTGAGATATCACAGATTTGGTTGGCTTCCATTTCTTAGTCGGTTCCTATGCCTGGAAATGTTTTCAAATTGGCCTATGTATAAATGCTAACTGGCCTAAATAGTCCGTGTATCGATGTACTGATTGACGTGGAAAAGTGTTATTTTAACTTATTCAAAACAAATATGATTTATTCAGTTTTATAAATATACATAACTAACTTGAAACTATTTATATCTACTAAATATAACTATAAACATATGAATATACAAAAACAAAATACACTTAGGCACCATCAGAATAAAAAGAAAAATTAAAGTATGAACCTTTTTGTTTGTACCTTCGGGGAAACCTTTAAAAGCCGCCCGGTCTTTTGGAGACGACCGACACCGGGGTTGTGGGTTTGTAACCAAAACCACGCTGAGCCAACATGAACCTTTATAATGATGACACTGTAGTCATCTAGGAACACTCTGCATTCACATATCGATGTCCTCTTATAAGACAACCCCGTAACCCCCAATCTGCAACGCCTATTAGGGCACATTCCTGGAAAAACTGTGTAAAGGGCTTCCCCAGAGCCTCTCTGTGAACGGCAGCACATGACCAATGAGCCACTGCCTTCCCAGAAAAAGTATGAAAAATAAGTACTTTTTACCGGCGAAGATACTCAGTTTTGATCAAAGAAGGCATCTCTATATATTGTATATAAACACATGTCATCAACTGCGCCAGACAACACCTGTTTGGTTTCACATGACTAACTACTAAATTATTGTTTTCGAAGAAAAAACAAATGCAGTTAGTTTATCGATCACTTAACACAATGGTGGGGTTCCACCTGAATTCTACTTATTTATAAGCAACGTTCTCGTCCGCATGTCATGTATGGAAATTGAGGCTTTTTTGACAGATGTGCAAATGAGGTGCGAATGCGAACGTTGCTTTGTAGAAAATCGGCTCTCTGAACTTTCAGCTACTATTCCCTTGTTCATTCTTTGATAAAAAGCTATAATCATTACCTAAAAGTTAATTTGTTTATTGTTTTCAGGAGGCAGAGGAATGGGCTCGGCGGCAGAGCGGGCCTATGATCAACCCTTCATTCGAACCGGACGACTTTCTACCCCAAAGGTGAATATATAAACAGAACGTATCCACATTAACTGGCCATAAAAGAGGGGCCAAGTTTTCCTTGGCCGGGGTAACAGACGTCTTGCGATATAAGTTGTATTGACTTGTTCCAAACTATTTGAAAAGGCTGCGGTGTAGAGATCAGCCAGTAGACAAAAAGGTCCAGGGCAGGAGGTAAAACCACACATGACTCCTACAGAAACAATGGTTGAAAACACAAAGTCAATAGTTGCATCTTCAAAAACATCGGCCCACCTTTCATCTTGCCCCGTTTGCACTTATGTAGATCATGAGAAACACATGGGAGACCGACTGCCTGTATCATGAAATTATGCTTCAATGAAACTTGGTATATAAACTGTTACTAGGACGCCTAACAAGCCATAGCGATACGGTCATTGCGATGGGATCAGCTGATAACACGACCGAGGGACTGGTTACCCAAAGACAAAAATCTAAAGGTCTGTCATACCCGGAAACCGCAGACCGGACATACCAGTTGCCAAAAGATCGACGCCGCAAAAAACGACCTTACTTTCAACAGTTCATTAATAATCCTTTCCTCCAAAGTGATCAAATTACCGAGAAAAACAATCATGAGAATCAATGAGGTAGGTACTCATTAATCGTACTCTTGATAAGGTCAATTCTTCCCTGAACCTCGGCAATGTAACGTTAAAGAAAACAATTTTATTGTAGCCAAGAACTAGATTGACCAGGCTCTTTGACGTCAACCTTTAATTACCCATTGTGATAATAACAATCAGATGATGATGTGAAGTATGTGTTTGCGCCAGCTATGGTGGTGCTCAGGTTAACGGCGTCCTGCTAGCTTCATTCATGGTGCGTGCATGGTGACGCATGTGTTGTTGGCGTTATACATGTACCTCCTTTAATAAATAAAAAAAGTCTTTTGATATCTCATTTTCATGAAATTTTACAATATTTTGTTACTTGTAACAAATAAAACATTAAGTCTTGTACATTTTTTTGTATCCGTTCTATTGCAATAGTTTTATACAATTTAAAGTCATTTTCAATAATCACTTTTATACTCGTAAGTATTCTGTCATGATCATCAATTCAATTTTAATTTCGTTCATTATTTAGTTTTTTTTCCAAAGATTTATGAGATTGATCACTAACCTCGAGTTAAGCAATTTCCTGCAGGAATTTAAACTCTGCACCTAACTTATATACTTATACCTAACCGATATCTCGAAAACTTCAATTTATTCTAAGTTTTCTAATCCGTCGTGGTTTCATTTTTATATGTTACCAAAAACATAAATATTCATTCTAATTTACGGACACTGATAAGTCTGCTCAAATCAAGCCCCATCATGCGAAATCGACTTCATAAAAGATTTATGATTTGCAACCAAAAAAAAAAATGCACGTAACAATAACCTTTAGAATCTAGTTCAAAACTAAATTATTCAGCCATAGCAGCATGACCTAAACTTGTGGCCTATGTACACCGCGCACCGCTACCGATCAAACGATGCCTTAGTCTTTGAGCAAACCTTGTCAATGAAGCAGTTAGTCAATAGAAGCTTAAAGCTATTAACGTATCGATCGTAGAACTGCATTATGGCAATGTTTGCATGTGTATATAATTAGCTACACTACAACTTGCGGAAGGGCTTTCGGTTTTGTTAAAATAATCGATAGGTAACGAGATTTATTTGTGTTTATATTTCATAACAACCTCAGCACTTCACGTGGAATGTAGGTTCGCTCGTATCGCAAGTATATCAACCCTTTACAGCCCAAGTCCACCAGTTACTTGTTATTCCTGAAGGTTACATATCCAGTGTGTTTTTATCAAACAGTTTTTTGTGGACTATTAACAGTGTAATTGTAAATCAATAGACAGCAACTCCGTCTCCTAGCAATGGCAAGCGAGAGGGCGATGGAGGGGTACGTGCAAAAGCTTTACTTAGCTTTACCATTTATTTACAAAGTTTAAATTTAATAAAATGTCAGGTAAATTAGCAATGTTTTTGCTTAAAATTTGTGGCTCTTTGCGAGTGTCAAGTGACGGCAATTAACTGTTTTAGATGCGGGGACTGTTTATAAAGTATTTTGCGGCTTTGTGCGAAATTGAAAGTCATTATAGTTTTAGTGAATGACCTTTCTATGTTAATTTTGCTGGGTCTATTTTAGGACTACGGTGTTCTTTTGACCTTTTAAAAAGTTTTGTGCGAACTCTCCTCGGACTGACGAACCCGACGAATTCAAATGCTAAAGAAACTCACGCTTTAAAGATTACTGACTGAATATGCTGGCTTCAAAGACTGAATTGTGTCACCCAAATGGGGAGCATTGGAGAGATCAGATAATTCAGATAACAAGATTAAAATCATATCTTAGTAAACGAGTAGAGAACACCAAGGCATTGTACCAACCCTTTTATCTTTTTAGTAGTGAAAGTTAAAAAACTAAATCGTTATTTTCTTGTGCAGCCTATCACCGGTGAAGGATGAGAAGAAGAAGCCAGGAGACAAGGGTATCTTCCTCGTCAACATGAAGGAGAAGAACATTCCCGAGGCGGAGGAGTACGAGCCTTACGACAACCGAGTCGTGGACCATCCTACCACGTAAGTACTCGTTGCAGCTAAGCTTAAATACCAGTAGTGAAGTGCTGAATAGGAGGAGGACGATCAGGAGCTCGTCAGCGTAATTATAACTTCCGCACGGGATGGTCCCCCGGGTTAAGCAGCGCTTGCCAAGGTCGGTCTAGGCAGGCTAGGCAGATAGAAAGTGAAGTTCTGAATACTGGGCGATCATTGTGAGATTGTGTTCAAGATCTGTTTTTTATATATTTACTATCTTTTGCCCGCAACTTCGTACGTGTATATCCCGTTTTTTCCCGTTCCCATAGGGATTTCGGGAAATCCTTTCCCCAAGGAACCTACATGCCAAATTTCGGCTTTCTACGACCAGTAGTTTCGTCTGTCAGCCACTCAGTCACTCAATAAACATTACAGATAGTGACATCCAAAGCGTTGTACAGTACAATTAAAAAAAAAAAACTTTAAAGGCACTTTTTAATAAAATAGTTCGAAAAATGAGTAAAACTAAAGAAATATAAATACACATTAAAGTAAAAAGAATATTATCACTTTTCACCAGTAGCCGGATTTGGTAGAGCTATTTAGGGTCAATGTCCACAAATGAATATATTAATATGGATATGACACTGGGCTCCGCTAGACTGAAAGTAAAGATTTAATAAGTAATATTGATTTTCATTTTACTTTACGTAATCTTAGCTATATAAAAAGCGACCTAACTTACGTACCAACATGATTTGTTTCACGTAAATTTAGGAATAATCTAATTTTATACGGTTAATTCTAGTTTTATCTAAGTTCAGATATTACCCGTGGCATACATACGAGTACCTCTAAAAATCATCACTAACCTTAACAAGTATATTGTTTTGAATCCTAGTGTTAGTAAATCCCGGTATCTCTGCCATACCTTGTCGCAAGTACCAAAAATCGACCACTGCTTATCACACATTGATAAAAAATATATAAGGTTTGATAAATCCGCGACTTTGAGAAGAACAAAGAATCACGGAATTTTGTTTTATTCTTCTACATAATGTCCTTTCAACTCTATACACCTCGATCAACGATATTCGAGCTTTTTCAATTCATCGAAAAATATTTCTTGTCAAATCCTGAAAAGTAGGCGTCTTGACGGCGCATTTGATTTTTTTATATATTGCTGTAAAAGTAACCTCTGCAAGTATACCTACTGATCAGATCACGAAAATTCCTCGAAAGCTACACTGTCGCTAGCGGACTTATAAGTAACTATCCCAAAAAAAATTAGGTCCTGTGGGACAAAGCACGAAAATGAAGCCGCGGCAAAGCAAGTTCTTAAATAAAACGTTACCTGCAGAATTTATAAATAAATTAATAAAATTGCTTTCATTCGGACACAAAAATCCATAGTGTTAGTAACATACATAAAACTTATTGCCCATTGTTAGTCAAAATCAACCTCGTCACTAACTGCTGTACAATCGGAGAGCCGAAGCTCTCAGCCACAGTTTTCAGGATGCTGTTCTGACTGTCCCTCACTTTTCTTAGTAGCGACGCAGTTTTCTTTCGTATGATTGCGTAAAAACCGTCGGTACGTGCGCAAACATTTCCGACGCGCTACAGTACCGAGGTAGCCTCAACAACATCCTGAAAGCATTGTTATATTGGACGCGCAGGACATCCAGCGATCTCTTAGTACAATTGACCCATAGATTGCCCGTGTACAATCTTTGACAATAAGCCTTGAAAAGTTTTACTTTTACTTGGTCTGTACATCGCGCAAATCTACGGGATAACATATTGCTCCGGACCGCTAGAGCCCTACACTCCCTCTCAATGTCTACATCGTCCCTAAGGTCAGCGGTAACAAAATGCCCCAAGTATTTAAAAGTTGACACCCTATTAATTGGTGTTTGGGGTGTTGGTCAACTACCGTAACTTTACTACCGTACTTTTCAGTGTCAAAGTCATGCCTTCCTGACATAGGTCAAACCAATTTTATTACAGCGTTCTACAAACGCTGACATTTGCGGACAGCCCTGATCCGTTCGTGAATATTTTATCAAACCCTGTTGCCTGCAGGGTACGAAAAGAAGGCGATCAGCGTGGCAACAACTACTTAAATATTTATGCTAGACGATTTAAATCCAATGAAACATGCCCTTTATTGACACAGTTAGACTTCGCAGAATGTTACAACAATCGATTATTTGAATGCTTCATAGTGGACTTTTACTGTTGTATTTTTAGTTGTACCAATGTAGATTCAGAACACATTTTTCGTGATATCATATCATATGACGGAAAGCATGGAAAGCTCGTTAAGCCGTAGGTCCCGGCTGTCATTTGTAGATCTTTGGCAGTCGTTACGGATTGTTAGAAGACAGTAAATCTGCCACCAGTCTTGCCAAGTAGTATCCGTGTCACCCAGTTAATGGGTTGTGGGTTCGGTAGGCAGCCGCTCCACGTAAAATACTGGTATTCAGCTTAATCCGGTTTAACTGGTAGCCGACCCCAATATAGTTGGGAGAAGGCTAGGCAGATGATGATGATCAAAAATATAACATACTTCGATGCTTCGATTGTAATCAGCTCTCCAATGTCTTTCTTTCTTCAGCTGTTCTGAAAATTGAAGTGCAAGAATCAAATACCTACGTGACGAAAGACATTACTGCAGAATAAAAAAATAATTGCATATCCGAAGCTTCGGGATTAGGGAGCAACTTCTACTTAACATCAATCAAAGAGTTTTCATCTTACTTTGTCTCTTCACGTGTTTCTTATTTATTACTCATGAATATCGTGTCTGTTTGTACCGAACCGCCAATAGAAAAATAAGATGCGGCGCGTGCAATATTGCCGTCGTGTCATTTACAATATTAATTGAGGAAAAACGCAGTCATGTAGGGTAGTTGACATTGAAGCCTATGGTAAGGAACCAATCTACACACTGAAGACATGGCAATTTACACAATTGACAACAATGATCTTGTTTCTGGAAGGGTACACGCGCGCTTCATTAATACATACGTACCTACTATAGTCAGTACTTAGGTACATGCCAAAGACTATATAACCTATGGTATATGCTCTATGGTACTTGCAGATAGGTGTCCCTGTCTACATGCCAAAGACTATATAACCTATGGTATATGCTCTATGGTACTTGCAGATAGGTGTCCCTGTCTACATGCCAAAGACTATATAACCTATGGTATATGCTCTATGGTACTTGCAGATAGGTGTCCCTGTCTTTAACCATATTTTTAATAGCTGACTAACCTTATAATCTTATCAATTTTCTTTCTAAGTTCCTTCCTCCGTAAGTAAGTTCCTTGGTTGGTACAGAAACGGCATTGCATTTTTTCGGGATGTAATACTTTTGCACTTATTGTCGCGTAATAGGAAGGCTGTAACACCAGGGACTCCGCTAGTGTTACTTATTGTTATTATTATAAATGAAACTATATTGGAGATTTAAAACTTTAAAATATATTTGGCATCTGCCTTTAACGAGGGCTGGTGCCCGAGTCTTAGATAAAAACAAAACTAATTTCACATTCGTATTTCAAATTCTTTTAGTTTTCACCTGACACTTCCAAAGGCTATCTTGCCTGCCAGATACCTGCAGACAAGGATATCCTCTTTACAGTACCTACTACAAACAACTTTACTCTTTACAATAAGAGTTTAGGTGACCATAATAGACATGATTAACAAAGACTGTGGTAATCATTTGTCTTCTTTCCTTTGGACCCGAGGCGATGCACAAATGAGTCATGAATATAAATCTATTACTTCCGTAACGACTGTTTCCTAGTGGCTTCCTTTTATATCCTTATTGACAAATAGCAACTTGGATTTTTCCTTGTGTTATAATGTTACAACTTAACAAGTCACGCGTATAGGTTGAAGTATGAGTGGAATGCTGATTGTGGGAACATGTTGAAGTAGACAGCGAATTTTTTTTACAACGTTGCCCTACACTAGGTATTTCTCCTGTATCCTGGGTGTGTTTACAAACATACAAAGTCACATACACATACAGTCAGACCAGGAACCACTATCTGTAGGCCATACAAATATCTGCTCCGTGCGGGTATCGAACCCGCGACACGCAGCGCAGCAGTCAATCGCTCAACCACTTCGCCAACCGTGCCGTCAAATTATGTTGTCGTCTTAGGCCAGACATCTTATTGATGGGGAGTTTGTTGCTCCACTTCCTCTTCTTATAGTAGGCGCCAGATAATCGTGGAATAACGGTCATTGACCCACCTACGATTATTGACATTTTTAATTTGAAAAACGGAATTAATGACACAAAGCTGTCCCGAATCATCATCTCTCGTGATCCTTAACATTGTCTAATAATGAAAAACGATTCATATTTAATTGTTCAGGTACCTATGAACAGTTATTAGGGAAAGGTCAATATACTTTATTCCACATTTATCTGGCGCCTACTATAGTTCAATACTAGTTAGGATTAGCGTTTGATATATCTTTGATACATATTATAACGTAGACTTTCAAGGTCCGAAAGCCCACTATCTGTTTAAAGATTCATTCAAACGTTTAGTTTTCAGTTCGCGTGATCCAAGGCTGACTTTTAGTTTGGACAGACGATATGCTGTGACATTTAACGTTGCAATGCTGCCTGGCTTTTGATCACACTTTCGAACGAGTGGGATCGGATAAAATTTGTCGACATATTTTAATTTACTTAGTCAGAAGTTTTTCTTTTAAATGAATATTTAGTTAGTATTTGGCTGGCTGGATTGTAGGTCGAGTGGTTAGTGATCCTGACTGCTAAACCGGAGGTAGTTGATTCGATTCCCACTCAGGACGAATCATTGTGTGATGAGCATGATCATTTGTTCTGTGTCTGGGTGTAATTTGTCTATAATATTCATGTATTTAGAAATATGTATGTTTATCAGTTGTCTGGTTGCCATAGCACAGGCTCTGTCCCAAGATATTATTATTATTATTCCGTTTATTCGTTTTCTAAAACTTACTTCTTACATTTTTAAATATTTCTTGAAAAATACAAAACCAAAAAAATTTATTATTATTATTTTGTTTTTGTTTTTTTTAATTTATTGTTCTCAGGTCTTTACCTGGATTTTGCTAGAATCTCACGGGTGTGAACCAAGGTTATTATTATTATTAATAAAACGACATAGTTGATAGTTTATCGATGGAAAAAGCTAAAAAGAAAGATACGACGCTTGTTAGTGCTAATGGTGGTCAAAAAGTCTTGTATCAAAAGCTTCTCAGAGCAACAAATGAAGATCAAACACTGGTCCTCCCCCTCTCGCACGAGATTCTGAATAACTGATGAGACAAGGATGTCAACAATATCCGAAACACGTTTATGCACTTCTAAAAGAACAAAAGCGGATAATAGCTTCATGATTCATTCCTCTTCAACAGTCAAGTGCCGTAAATATAAGTAGTAACCAGTTTGAACTTCCATTGTCACTTGAAGTTCCTCCTTCAGAACCAGTTCTCTGAATATATGTACAACTAAGCTCTAACTGCAATTGAGAATGTAATCAATAACACGCATAATAGATAACTTTTATGAAGACTTACATTGTTCCCACATTACTAATTATAATTAGCTAATAAATATTTTCTTATGTTAAAAATTATGTTACCGGAAAATTGCAAACGCCGTAAGATTGTATAATAACGCGTGAAAAAAAATTTTTTTTTTCTTAATGAGACACGGATATATGTATTGGAAACTATTGAATTTAAATGGGATTCATTATATACAAAACAATTTTTTCATAATATATCGAAAAATTATAATCTAATCGAGATTTATTACAATTTACGGATTCTGCAATTTTCCGGTGACATACTATATCCTTTTCGACCGAAACAGTCTTAGCCTAAAATGATTGAAATCAATTAAGATATTTGCAGAAAACAGCTGGACACCTAGAATACGCCCGCAAGTTAGCCCGAAACTACGGACTTCGGGCTTAGAGAGTAGCCCCCTTGGATCTGAACTTGTCCTAAGTCGGGCATTTTTTTCTGTTTTACCCTGTCTATGATTTTGTGTTTATCAATTTTATTTTAGGCAATACTATTAATGTTGTATGCTGTAATAGGCATACATACCAGCACTCATGATTTTTTTTCTAATTTCCTACAAATAGATACCTTTATACATGTGTACATACTGCCATCTATATCTGGTAATCTATAGTCCCCACCTCTGAATCCAATTACTACTTCTAAGGAAAGCAGCCGATGAAAAATTGATATAAATCTCGAATTAGGAACTCTTTGAGAATCTGTAGATGTTTAATGAATTCATGACATTTGTTTTTTTATAAATTGGCGGCAATTTAAAAAAGGTCTGTCAGATGATGATGAAACGTGATGGAAACAAACTCTCTGATGATTCGCGAGAAGGACGTCCTTCTACGGAGTCGCCACTACTGAAGATGATAGAAGGTGACATATCAACAGATTCGGGCAGCTTTAGGCATTGGTATGAATCGAGTACAAAATGTCTTTCATGAACATTTTCATTAGTCGTCAGAAAGCTTTGTACTATATGAATCTTACTAATATTATAAACGCGAAAGTTTGAAAGGATGGATGGATGGATGGATGGATGGATGTTTGTTACTCTTTCACGTCAGAACGGCTGAACGGATCTCGATGAAATTTGGCACAGAGGTAGATTATAAGTAGTCTGGAATAACACATAGGATACTTTTCATCCCGGGAATATGTTCCCTTGGGATAATTTTCGACATTAACGCTTGCGGAGCCGCGGGCGGTAGCTTGTACCTCATAAGTTGACGGAAAATCAAAAACTTGGATTGGTGCCGCTCAATACTTGAAAAATATGACGGAGGAGACTCGGATGCTATACGTAGCTATATACCCAGGTGATGACAGCTGCATATATTGTTACGAACCCAAAACCAAAAGATAATCTGCGCAATGGATGTTTCCATACGAAGATTGAAAGACAAAAAGAAAAAAAAACATACAGTCGAATTGAGAACCTCCTCCTGAAGTCGGTTAAAAAGTAAGGAAGGGCCAGAAGTCAAAGGAAAATGATGATTGTCTCATTCTTTCGACGGACGGGTCATTTCGCAACAATTGTCCTAGAAGATAAAAGGACTGTTACTGCAGATTGACATGTCAGTCATTGTTTACCAGTTGTCTTGGAAAATGTTAGACAGCAGCGGCCAAGAAGCAGGATCCTCCTCCACCATGACAACGCTCCAGCTCACTCCACCGGACGGACTATCGAATATTTGTCTACCGAAGGGCGGATACCGAAGAAGACTTCTTCGAAAAGCAATAAAAATATTAACAGGCTTCTACATCATTCCGTTTTTATTTTCTACAACTACATATTAATCAGAAATATTATGGTTTACTCGCGTTTACAAATAAATAATATTGTTTCAAAGCGAACACCTACAGGATTCTAGTATGAAAACTGATTATATGACATAATGCACACAAATAGTAAATAAATTAGCACAAACACGTGCACTAAGACACGTGCGTGTACAGTCGTGTGCACTCCACTTTGATACAGAACTAATGCTCCAACGCAGCTCGTGTGGCATTCCAATAACCTAGTCGTACCTACGGAAAAACAATACGATGAATAATTTAATTGAAATTGATATATCTGTGTGTGGATTAAGTATTAGTTGTTTATACAAGTTAAAGATCTCTACAGAACTGTACTGTGTGTATAGAATAATTCAGATGTTGCTCATGTTTTTAGTAGGTATCTAAAGATAAAGGCCTGATCAGACCTACGCGGTATTCGTTACCCAGAGCAGTAGCGAAAGCTGATTGGGTTACATTAATCTTAATGTTCGTAACTTACTGGCAAAACTACTCAATGCGCCTGTTTTGCAAAGCAAGCGAAAATTATACCGCCTACATGGGCGGTATAGCGATACTGATTTCGTCCGTTTCGCTCTAGCCGCAGAACTACATACAAAATAATATACGGTGGGATACCCAGAGGCCAGAGCCGTCTTTTACCTATTGGAGGCCCTGGACATAGGATAATGGGGGAATAACTTTCATAGAGGATTATATTACTAAAACAGGCAAAAAAACGTTACATGGATTTACAATTGTTTTAACTATTCAATTGTATTTCAACTGAATGAAAAGGTAATTATATATTAAAGTAATAGGTATTATCCGCAACAGAAACTTTTTTAGCATTTACCTCTATATGTTAGTGCTTAAAAATCTATAAAGTGGAATACATATTCTTTTATGATTGATTTTCTTATTAATAATATAGTACCTGGATGACCGAGCTTTGGCCTAACCTAGCTAGATGGATTTCTCGCCCCCGAATCCCCCTGCATACTAAATTTCATGAAAATCGTTGAAGCCATTTCCGAGATTCAGATTCAGATTAAAAGTGATATGGCAGAAACCAGAGGGCCCCATTGGTCGGGGGGCTTGAGTGCCCAATGGAAAATAGGGGCCTGGGGATACCGCGCGAAACCGAGCGCTACCGCTCTGGGTACCGAATACCGCGTAGTTCTAAACCGACCTTTAAGCTATTGACAGTGATAAATAATAATCACGTGTCATTATTTTACATTAAAAACCATTTAGTATTACTGTTTCCTAGTAAATATTATTAACTAGGAAACAGTAATGCTAAATGGTAATACTAAATATTATTATGTTGCATTTTAGCCACACGCAGCGTTTTTTACCAATTAAAATTTAAACACCTACATAGTAGGTAGGTATACCTAATAGGTGGATTATGAAAAAGGTTCATGTAGGTTCAACTACGTCTTTAAGCAAAATTTACTTAATTTCATAAATTCACTGGCTCGTTGGTGTAGTGGCCACAAGCGCCACTACTGAGCATTCATGAGTTTTGGATTCGATTTCCGGATCGTGTAAAGTTTTCCCATCTGTAGTGCCACGGCGTTTAGTTTTTTACACGGTGGATAATTTAATTAATATCTAGCGAGATTTGGGTGATCTACTGTAAGTAAGTAGGTTTCCCCGCATTCCAATACAGTCCGCTATTCTAGTCCAGCACCCTGCGTCTAGCGATATTTCGCTAACAATTTTATTTTCCGTCCAAATAGTGGTGTTAGGCGTCACCATTTATTTTTTAGCTAAGAGAAGGAAACCAAAAAGGGACGTAAGTACATCAATCAAACTGTCAAATTTTCCCAATCAACCTTGAGCCTAATGGGATAAAGTTGAAAATCTATTAAAGAAATTTGACAGATAGTTACAGCTTGATGTGCTGCGTCTGTACATCCCTTTCTGTTTCCCTTCTCTTATTAATAGTAAATAACTTTCAAGGTGTTACGATTCATTGCAAAAACCTTCTCTTCACGCCTTCTGTCTGTGATCATTTAGAATTCAGAACACGTCTTCGGAACCTTGCTACTTATACAAGAAAATCCTCCGTTTATCACACCGCACACCGTGCTAAGAATAACATTTCACAGTAGGTATTTATTAACTAGTCTACCTACACTCTGTAGGAACATCGCAACAAAAAACCAGCACGGAACGGGAAGTGGAAGTGTTTTATGGGTTATTTATGATTGATACCTACCTAATTTTTGTTGCATTGGAAATACCTACTATAAGTTGCATTGTTTCCACTTTGGATAACTCGTTATGGTAACAATGGTTATATAGGAATGTCACCGGAAAATAGCAAACGCCGTAAGATTGTGAAATATCGCGTGAAATTGTAAACTATTTTTTTCTAAATAAGACACGGATATATTGGAAACTATTGAATTTAGATGGCATTATTTGCATACAAAACGATATTTTCATAATATGTCGAGAAATTATTAATTAATTAATCTAATCAAGATTTATTACCATCTTACGGAATCTGCAATTTTCTCGACTTTACTCGACTTAATTGGCCGACCCCACAGGTACCACCTATCGCGCATGTTTTCCAGGTTTTTTTTATCCCTATGACAATCAACAATAGTGTTGCATTCAGGCTCTTTCATAGGCTAAGTTAGGTAAGGTTAGTTACAGGTAAACAAATAATTTACCTCTTAGTTATACGAGTATTAATTAGTTCCTCTTTCTTACTTTATCTTAGTAGATAGTAATTAAAACAAATAAAGCCATTCTTTGTAAACCTGCAGTTGCAACTTGAATAGGTACTCACATATTTTATTATTCTGCTTAACTTAAAATATTTAACCACAACCATTAATTTATTACGAAATGTGGTTAGTATTAAATAAGCACGTACCAAAAGCGTTAATTGAACAAAACATTATTGAACTTAATAGGTTCTTATTGAAGCATCAATTCATCATGCATTCCATATTGAATTAACTTACCTATCTTAGTTTCTAAATATCGAACAGAATATTGATTGAAGGACCTGGGAACTCGTAAGATTTTCGATGGTACCTTACTATGTAGACCCCTTAGAAGATAGGAAATGTCTTAATTATGGCCGTCCTCCCCGAGGCTGCTCGATAGACTTTCCCCCGATCACAACTCCTGCTGATTGAAACAGGACTGTAGCGACCTACCCTCTTAAAGTAGTTCTAAAAGCATTAAAAAAAATGTAACAAAGCATCTCTCCAACAGGAACATGGAAACCTTCCTTCATCTGATGAAAGGCAGTTTGGGCACTGGTATCCTGGCTATGCCGAAAGCCTTCTCCAACGCTGGTTACGTTGTGGGCACGGTGGGCACCATCGTCATCGGGGTCCTGTGCACCTACTGCATCCACATCCTGATTGACTCCTGCTACGTGCTGTGCAAGCGGAGGAAGGTGCCTTCGCTGTCGTACACGGCGGCAGCCGAGGCAGCGCTGTTGGAGGGACCCGACTGGTGCAAGGCTTGCGCGCCATATGCTGCGTAACTATTTTTTTATTATTTATTATTACTTTCTTGTACACCTCATTACAAGCATAGGACATATGTGTTTCGAGACAGATCGACAGATTGTACTTGTGAGTAAAATGCTGTCGTCAAAGTCAAAACATTTATTCCAAATCAAAAGGCAATCAAAAGGCACTTTTGAACGTCAACATTACAGTTGTCGTGTCGCATATGTATAAAAATAAAGCGACTCTACTGTCCATTCACAAAGGTAGATTCTAGAAATAAGTACCTAGGTGAGTAGGTACAACATAAGTAGGATTCGTCCAGCAGATGGCAATAGGCTCCAAACCTTGTCCCCCGTTACATAAGGTTTAAACATCACTATGAAATCTGGGTGTACCTACTACCTATATGTTTGTACCTAAGGGTGTCACTACACCAATCGATCGAAAGTTTCTACCACAAAAACTACGAAACTGTCGATCGACGTCGACTGATCCATTTTACCATCGATCAACAGCGTCGATCCACGATCGATCGGTTTGTGTTAACAAACCAATCATACATAATATACTTACATATAAAATAAAAACACATTATAGGTATATTTATGTTGGTTTATTAAAGTCTACTTTTAAACGTGCTCGTAAAGTACTCCATTGATGGAGTAACATTTCGATTGAACTGTTTACTCGTGAGCCCTGGCTAAAGTGGTGTTGATCTAACACAGCTAGTATGTTAATATAACCCTATTCTAAGTTCTTTCAGCTATAAACACTTTAAAAATGATAACAACTTCAGACTGAAACAATGTCGTCGACTTATCTTGAATTGAAGTATGGTGCTTGTATTTTGAACTAGACCACTTGTTGATATCGGCGCCGAAACGCCAAGAAACGTGCATCACGTGTAACTTTTAATCAATCATACATTATATTTATGTAGGTATTTATTCAGTCATTAAAATAACTAGCATAAGATTTTATCTGCTCAACTATTTATCGAGTAGGTACCTAATCTTATTCCGAAAAATTAATAACAATATAAATAGGTACCTATATGCCATGACATGGTATTCATAGATATGGGAAGATCCATCAGGATACGGTTAAAGTTAACTGCTACTTTTCCAGTTTAGAACGAGGACTGACTATGGGTATTCCTGCCGCCTAGCAAGAAAAGTTTATGACATAGGTACCAAGACCTAACATTCTTCTTTTGTTTACAGGCACGTGGTGAACGCTTTCCTGCTGGTGTACCAAATAGGAACCTGCTGTGTCTACGTGGTCTTCGTATCGGAGAATATTTTGTTCGTGCTGACAAAACACTTCGGCATTCATATAACCGTTTTCCAAGTGATGTTATGCGTCCTACTTCCCCTGATTCTGATCAACTGGGTGCGGGATCTCAAGTATCTGGCCCCGTTCTCCGCGATAGCCAATGCGGTGACCATCGTGAGCTTTGGGATCATTTGCTACTATATCTTCAAGGATACGCCGACCCTAGAAGGCAAGGTGCCTGCTGGAAAACTAGCCAACTTCCCGCTCTTCTTTGGAACTGTGCTGTTTGCGCTTGAAGCTATTGGTGTGGTAAGCATAGTTTTATAATAACCTACACAGTTTATAGTAGGCAACCTTAAAATCCAAATCCTACTTCATAACCAATAACAGTACCATCCATAATCCACCCATCTACCATTCGATCGAGCGTAGGCTTTCTTGATCGAATTGAGTTGCAGCATATCTATCATTCATTTTAGTAATGGTGTTACGTCTTAGTTTTGCATTGTAAACTTTAGAGGTCAATGACCGCCTCTTTTAAAGACGCTTAGATATAGGTACAAAACCAGCAGACACACTGACGTCGTTTTCAATTTGCAACAAACCTGGCATCAAATGTAAATAAGGTTTACACCTCCAACAACTCCAGGTTGTCCATTCAACATTTTTCATTCCTACTCCAGATCCTACCCCTGGAGAACGAGATGAAGACTCCTCGTGACTTCGTGGGCAAGTTCGGAGTGCTGAACTGTTCCATGATCAGCATCATCGTGCTGTACGTGGGCATGGGCCTGTTCGGATACCTGCAGTACGGCGACACCTCGCAAGGAAGCATCACGCTCAACTTACCTTCTGAAACGTAAGTGGAACCTGACGACTTAGCTACAAGCAGGTAGGCACTAGGAAGGAGATTGCGAAGGTTCCCAAAACCATACTGTGTTCGGTTGTTGTTGGTACCATTAGGTACCAATAGGTAACAATGATTGGGTAGGTACCTATTAAGGTACCTACCCAATCATTGTTTTAGGGATGTGCACAAACTCTTTGTCTGCCCTTGACGCTCTTCATCTCCTGAAGCGCTTCTTAGTCTTATTAAGTTTCTGCGATTTGGGGAATAATTTTCGCCCGTAGCTAATCTGTGCGAATTCAAACGAACTGGCCTCTTCTACCTACATATTAACATTGATGATTTTAATATTACCTTCATTTCATTAATACGTCCTAAGAGGCTATTTAGTGAAAATTAAAAGTTTATTTTTATTTGTCTCGTTCCTAATTTTTGGCTTTATTGCCTTTTCCGATTGGTAATTCATTTGTTACAGAGATGTATTGGAGACAATGTAACTCTTAACTCACGATCTTCTTTCTCCAGTCTTGCGAACGTGGTCCAGTGCCTGCTGGCCTTCGCGATCTTCATCACCCACGGCCTGGCCTGCTACGTGGCTATAGACATCCTGTGGAACGAGTACATCGGCATCCGCCTGCTGAACAGCAAGCACCGACTGATCTGGGAGTACCTCATCAGGACTACTGTTGTGCTTATGACTTGTAAGTATAACCGACCTACTATATATTTAACTGCTGGATTTACCAACCTTATGAGTTTCAGGATGTCTCTTGGCAATTCTTCAGAGGAGGTCAAACGTGAAGGCGATACTAACTATAACATTATTCGTGTGCAGTCGGCATCGCAGCAGCCGTTCCTGCGCTGGAGCTGTTCATCTCTCTGTTCGGCGCGCTGTGCCTGTCGGCGCTGGGGCTGGCCTTCCCCGCGCTTATCCAGAGCTGCACCTACTGGTACTACGTGTCCCGCTCCGAGCGCATCCGCATGATCATCAAGAACTCCATCGTCGTGGTCTTCGGCGTTCTCGGCCTTATCGTCGGCACCTGGACCTCGCTCGACCGGATCATCGCCACCTTCGGCACCACTGGCGTGGGGCACGGTTCCAACAGCACCCTCGCTCAAAACGAGTCCCACTTTGAAGCTCCCCCACCGAGAGCGTAGAACCCTCTCGCCACAGTGCCCTCGCAGAACCGTCCCGCATTCACCATGCAGCGATTCTTCTTGGGTACGCAAGATAGTTTTAGATTCTTCTTGGGTACGCAAGATAGTTTTAGATTCTTCTTGGGTACGCAAGATAGTTTTAGATTTCTAAGTATTTTTGATGGACGTTTTCCATGCAAACGTTAACATAATAGTTTATAAGAAATGTATTATGAATTGTTGACTCATGTTAATCGTAAGACAGCTTTATTTTAGTAGTAGGACAGTGTGATATGCTACGTGCATGTTTTACACGTAGGTACAATAATGTTATGCTGTTATAATTGAATTACCTCTTCACTCATCTCCCTTGTCTCATAGGCAAGTGGGGGCGCCACGCAATCAAAGTAATCATAAGTTTGCCGTGATTTTTAATTTAACGCATCAACAGTAAAATTATTTATATTTAATTGAGAATTAAATGTTTACAAAGTATTCTAAAATATTAATAAAACAATGAAAATTTTTAATTTGGAACTTTTAAGTAAATGAAATTAATATTGGCGTATTTTCTGAGCTAATGACAACCGTACCCGACGACTCTGATGACATTTAATCATAATAATATAATTAAGTTCTTGCCTGATCTGCGTCAAGCTGCTCGATGGATCAAATCATTAGTTTTACTGTTTAATATTTGATCTGCACTTAGCTACTCGATATAAAAACATTTTATCACATCATAACATTCTGCAATAAGTTTAAATCCAATAATAAGTATCTGAATAAATTAATGAAATTGAATAAATATATAACAAATTACATGTAATTATTAGCTTCCTACAAAATTTTACTAATACATACCTATACATTTATATTATATTGCTTTCATACAAGATTTCTATGTTAAAACATTTATATGTACACGTGCATTTAGTTATTACATTGGTATTGATAATTTTAATGTTAATATATATAAATACCAGCCTCATTGAAGTTGTCGGGTTAACACAGCAGTTCGCGGTTGTTAGTAAAGTAAGTTTTTAGTGTTAGTACTTGTAGTTAAGCGTTTATCCTAATTCAGTGAGATTGAATGTTAGTTAAAAGGTGGCATTTTGCTAGAATAACGTAAGTACAATCAGAATAGGTAATATTTTTATATAGAAACGCTTCTTCGATTTTCGCAAAAAAAAAACACGAATATTTGTGCCATGACGTTTTTAATAGTTTTGACGAAA
Organism: Mamestra configurata; assembly: GCA_002192655.3. Taxonomy (NCBI): domain Eukaryota; kingdom Metazoa; phylum Arthropoda; class Insecta; order Lepidoptera; family Noctuidae; genus Mamestra; species Mamestra configurata. The sequence continues at coordinate 151,615 of NDFZ01004828.1, forward strand.
TTTCAACACTTTTTTAACTTTTTGCGTGTTAATTAAATCAAGCTATTTTATTATTATCTAGATACACGCAGGCAGTGTGTCAGCCAAGTTAGCAAAGCAAAAGAGCAACATAGTTTAAACATGATCCTACATGTAACGTATGAACATCGATCAAGTTTAACTGAACGCATTATATTCGATGATAATGAACAGTCATGACTTTTTTTATTTTTATACACAACTTGCAGCTTTACAAATGTTATTTAAAACTTTATTTGGTGTTATTTTATTTACTTTGTCTGGGAATAATTTTACGCAGCAGACTTTTTCGAAAGAGTTAAAATAACGCAGTCAACGCTAGCGTTATAATAGCCGTATCATGGTTAAGCGTTAACAACTATTTTCAGCCTTAGTAAATATTAATTGTTTTAAAATTCGATGATATTATCTTATTCTACCAAAAGCCTTTTTCTTCGCCAAATCAGTTATTTTCGATATTAAATAAAATCGGATGTTGTTTTATGTTAATTTTACTATGAAATAGCAAAATTTAGTTATAAAATTCTATCCTCGCTAAAATTGTTACCGATATAACTTTTGGTTGCATGTGACCGGACTAAAAATGGGCAATTCTTTTAGGCTATATTTTCTTGTTACAATCTAAATTGATGTTGTTAAAAATATAATTGTTTTAAACAAGTATTTTTAAATAGGGATCTCTTTGAATACAGTTCCTTAGGAATATCTGTAGGAAGTTTCGTACAAATGCCAAGCATGTTCCGGTCATGCATATTGATACAAACTGTGATGTTGTTATAATATATTTATTAGGATGTATTTATGTAGTGTCGATTATTTGATTGTTGTGCTGTGTTGGACACGACAGTGATAATGTGCTCAGAAGTGTACTAGGTAAAACCCAATGTAATAAAATTATTATCATAATACTTTTTGTGTTTTTATTTTTATTTGGTAGTTCTAGAACCCACAATATCATGGTAGGTGGTATGTATTTATGTAGGTACATAGTTTTCGTGGCTTAAAGTCGTTTCTCAAGTAATTGTCATCTTAATGATCAAAATGTTTTAATGACTAAACAAAACTGACATTTTGATATGGGAATCATTAGTAGCAAAAATAAAAAAAACTAAATGATTTTCAAACATTGTTTTATTTAAAAAATTCAACATAATTTTTAAATTACAAAGAATTGAGTCATCAAAGTTATATCGAAACAAAGCTTAAATGCATATTATTGGAATTTCATCCCGAATTTAACTATTAGACTGAAACCACAATATCTATATTGCTGCTTGAATGGTCATCCACGTCATTTAAACAGAATTATCATGAAGTGACACTGAAGCTAGATACATTGCAACTGCGTGTTACGAAATTCACAAAAAACTCCCACAATCTTAATGTGAAACAAACATACAGTGATAATTAACAATTAAATAAAACTTTTAGAAATTATAAAACATATGAAAATTAAAACATAAACAAAAAGTTGTCACACAAAATGTTTGATCACCATTCCCCCAACTTGTATCCTTTATATGGTAATTTAAAAAAAAACAAATCTATGAACGACGTACACACATGGACAATTTTTTTTACCAGATGCCATTGTATTTACTACTTGGTTACTTCTTGGCAAGCGTAGTCCATCATAGCTGTGAGATAACTAGCAAAAAGCGAGCGTAAGAATCATAATAAAAAAACAACACAAGACGCTTTCATACCCTTTCCATAATGTGCCGCAACCTAAGCCACACAAATAATGTTGTTATCGTTCATTTAACAGCATTACTTTGATTTTAAATTTAATTTAATGTAAATTTTAAACATTTTCGTAAATTCATATAATTAATACAATACATAGATATCAAACTTGAAAATACCAAATTGCACACAAAATCAGTACTTGTTCAAAGTTCTTATATAATAAAATTAACAATATAATTTTCAATCTAAAGTAGTCTAACGTGGATTTGATACGTGTGTTTCAGCTAAATCGGGGTTCATCGAGCATAGATCATTTCAATCTTATTCTTAAATCAATTTCTTATATCAATACTAGAACCAACAAATTAGTTAAAACTTCCTCATATGAGTAATAATTATTTAAAACTATATTATTTGTACTATACAAGATCAAAATATGATTGGAACACGATAGTCAAGCACGTCATGCTGACATCCCTAATTTGGGAGAAGTTAACATAAATAAAAAACGATTAATTTATTCTATCAATTAAGTTGTACATACCGTTATGCCCCATCCCACAATCTTATTTATGTCCAGTAGTAATCAGCGTGTATTGTTTTTACTAATACAATAATCCTCTGAATAAAGGATTTAAAGTTGAGTATTTCTCAAACTCTACTTAAGCCTGAAAACCTGTCAAACTTTAGCATTGTAATAGTGTGACATTCTTAACTACAAATACTCAATTCAGAATAGGGTTTACTGAAAAAAAAAACTAATTGAAGTAAACAAAACATGAAGACGATACAGTGCATGTAATGGTACAATTTTTACTAGCGAAGTGACGTCACGCGTGTTTTCAAGGCAGTGTATCGTCTTCATTTTTTGTTTATGGGAAAAGAAAAATATGTTTCCAATATTTTTAGAATTATTATCTGACGGACTAATTAGATTTTTACAGTAAAATTAAGCGAACTAATTTTAGTTTCGAGAACAAGAAAAAATTATATTATATTAAAGGCACATCTACAAGGCACTCAATTCGCAACAGTGCTCAGCCTGTTGCAGTCCAGTGGTGGTCATAATTCCTGTCCCTGGGCACTGCCCGCTACCATCATACTAAAGACACACTTAACTTACACAATTTAGCTTATAGCAAGGAATACTATTGTCTAAAGCCTGCCCGGAACGTTAATGTCAACTAAACCCATAGTATAATGACTCAAATTAAAATAATCAGCGAAACTTCGCAGACGCGATGGGGGACAACAGTTGAGTACGTCAACGAACGACGTAATGGAAATATAACAAGTAATAAATAAATTGTAAATTCAAATATTTTGTTTTACTATCATAGAATATTGATACCTTTCTGGGAATAGATAAATGGAATTACAAGGTTCTTTTACAATATTGTTTATTTTATATCGCGGAGTTTCGCTAATATTTTATACTTTTGAGTGACGTCACCGACAAATGGTAGTTAACATGTTTCCTTACTACAGTAAAAATGCCGCTCTAATTGAATTCTACTAAATTATCTACAAGCAATAAAAGTACATGAGGTAGTAATTATCCATTCACTTATAAGTATTCATTCCACCGCTTTCTAAATACTATACTAAACTAAGTTAAAACACAATTTTAAGGCGAGTTACAATACACATGTCTGTACATAGCCTATGACGAATTTATTTACAACATTATTCTCAAAAAAAAAAAATATCTCGGGATTTATATTCAGAATGTACTTAGCTTCGGTCTTTAAAAGTCTGCAACACCTACAATTACAGCAGTCGTTTATGAATGCGTCTCCCAACCAGTGTATTTTCGAGCACATGTTCTGGAGTGTAGGCGTATTTTAAACGAATCTATCCAATGAACTATTCTTAAAACAATTCTATCACGATTAATCAAGGCAGCAGCTCCTTATAATATAGTAAAGAAGTAACATCTTATTACAGAGCAAGGAAGCCGCGCCTGCAGTACTGCCTGCACTACAGACGCCTTTACTAATCATATAGTTTATGGAAAATTACAGTGAGAGGGAACTTTGTGACGAGTTTTTTTTAACTTCTTTTGTAAAACATGAGATTTTTTAAATTATCTTCATCAGAGACGAAGACATTAAGCTTCAAAGTTGAAATCCTAATATAAAATTCTTCCGTTACTAACTAAAAACCAAAAAGAAATTCCTTCGAGCCGGATTTGAACCAGCGACCTATGGATGACAATCGTTTTACCTCTACAGTCCACCGCTCTACCAACTGAGCTATCGAAGGCATGTTAGAACGTGCGAAATAAGCGACTGATAGACAACGTACAGATGAAACTACAGGTCATAAAACGCTCAAATTTGCTCAAAACGCTCAAATTTAGGGTTCAGGATTTCCTACAGGAGCGGGGTAAAACGGGATATGCCCTTACGAAGTCGCGGGCAAAAGCTAATTTATTATCTTATATTTAAAATTCTCGTGTCACAATGTTAGTTACCATACTTCTCCGAAACGGCTTGACCGATTTTTATGAAATTTTATATGCATATTCAGTAGGTCTGAGAATCGGCTACTATCTATTTGTCATACCCCTAAGTGATAAGGGTTGTCCTCCCCTAACATACAACCCTAAATTTTCACCCATCTGTCACCAACCCCTATGTTTTAATAGCGATAATTATTTTCTACTCTCGGCGGTCGATAATTGATCATTTACCAATCGATCAGTTATTCTTGACTATTTATTAGAAATTTAAATAGAATTGAAAAAATATTTTAGTGTTGGGAAGCCTATTTATTGAGGGAGGCTTTAGGCTATATAACATTACGCTACGGCCAATAGGAGCCGAGCATTCATGAAAAATGTGACGCAGACGAAGTTGCGTGGGTCAGCTAGTATACTTATATAAAGTCAGAAGTGGCCTCTAATGTTAAAAGCAATGACGCCCATACAGCTGCCGTTGAGAACAGCCGTTTCGAGAGAGGGACACAATTATTTGTTTAAAATTGTTTCATCTCGTTTGTTGTTAGATCAAATTGAATCCGGTTTTCATTGTAATTATTTGGTTTTTGTTTCTTTATCAATAAAGTGGTAAGATAATATCTTTGTTTCACGTGTATTCCCTATTAGTTGTCTCAGACACAGTTAGAATTGTCACTGGTTGTCTGTTTCCCTTTGGTTGGTATGGGAAGTGTTGACGTTAACGTCTATAGCAGCGACAGCCGAGGCATCTCCGAGCTCTGTGCATTTTTTAAATATTAACACTAGTAATCAGTATCAATAAGGTGATCAACAAAGTAAAACTACAGATTATCAATTACGAAATCACAGAAAGTTTGAGTAATTCGCACGGTTTACTTAGCGATTGTACTCATTTAATTGGGAAGATTCGTTATTCAGGGTTATTCCCGATTGCCTCCACAAACATTAAAACCACTGATGGACACCGAGACTGACGAGTTATGTACTGTTTTTTTCACAAATTATTGTGCTGTTTACGTTTTATGTTGATCAAATTCATTGTGCGGTAATTATGATAGCATAGTAACGAAATTATAATAATGAAAAACATAACTACAGCTCGCGAAACTATACCTTATTTGCAGATATAAATTTGAGAGCTGTATTGGTGTATAAAGTGGTAAAGGTGAATCTTTCCTCGGTAAAACCTAGACATATCACAAGCACAATTTTGGAAAATGAGGTTTATATCTACGAGTTTAAGATAAAAAAATACTTTCGTAAAGCTGGCGGTTCCGATTATGTGAGTAAGGACTCAGCTGTGCTTATGAATACTAAACGTGGAATCAAAATAAATGCTGTTTATTTCTATTTTCATGTCACAGTATGTACTGTAACATTCGCGACAAGTGAGTTATTATAAATATAAAATACTAGAATAATAGTTTGAAGTACATCATAACATTGGTTACTATCTAATCTTTGCAATACTTTTAATTACCTAATTATTAGTTTGTAGCCGTAGTAATGTAATCCGACACAATCGCTCAGACTGTGTAGTCTAAGTCTTCTGCCTTTTCTTCCAGTATGTTTACCGCTATACTCTATCCGTTTAGGTAGTTAACTAAAGGTAAACAATCTTGATGTAACTTTTTACTTAAGAACTCAGTTTAAAAATAAAATGCAAGTAAAAACCAAAGTGAATGCAACAGTAACGAATACTAAATCAATTGAACCATAAGTTTGAAAAGTAGTTTATTTGTTTAATATGAATTTGTGTAAAAAGACACATCAAGATTGTTTACCTTTAGTTAACTACCTAAACGGATAGAGTATAGTATATCAGATCAACTAAGTATTTTACTTGCGGCAATGGAATAGAAAAAGTCTGAAGCCGCAGAAGGAACATTTTAGACTGCTTATATATGAATCGAAACTTTGGAGTCACGATAGGCACTAAAATAACCATCGCGAACAATGTCTAGAAATCAGTAGTAAAATAAGCTTTTCTTTACGTCTGAAACTAATGTTTTTGTATTGTAATGTTGCTTATTAATTAACTAATAACTTTTTTACTTTCGTCTATAATATTTAGCTACAACCGATGAGACTGGAAGCCGACCCTAATGTAGTTGGCAAAAGACTAGGCAGCTTGGCTATTACATTCTACTTACAATTCTATAATCCGCAATGTTTCCACAGTTTTGCCGACAAATGAAAAACTGCCCAATACGCCACCGTCGGCTAGAGCCGACACAAAACAAGGCGAATTTGTGGCTTGGCATCGGAGGCACACCGATGCGTTTCTGCTCTGGCGTTCAAAAGGTTAACCGGGATGGGTTAAGCAGAACTGTGGAAACACAGCCTCGTCTCTAAGCGATACCCCACTAAGTCTAGTATCAGTCTATTTCTTGCCCGCGTCGTAGCCCGCCATGACGCTGCGCAGAGCTGTCTTCAGCTCCTCGTTGGGCTCCACCTCGTACTTCGCGAGGCTTTGTCGGCAGCACGGACACTGGGGGCCCGATGATTTGCAAGCCAACTTTATACAAGCCTGGAAGAAGCAGAAAGTATTTTTATCTGAAAAAAGCTAACAATATAATCAAATATCATTTCATCCTACTTCTTACTAATCCTATGGGCTATCCTCCTAATGATCTAAACATGTAAGTAGAAATATTACGTTTTTAGTCAACCGCGCCTCAATGACTGAACACTGACAAAATTTGGAACATGGTTAGAGCATGACCTGGATTGGGACACATACTCACATTGAGAATAAGACGGGTCTGTACAATCCCATTTAGCCAAGGTGTGCGTGTAGCGACCTATTTAGGCGCAAAATCTATAAAGTGCATTCCATATAGGCTACTGCAGTTCGCATACCGGACGCAATGTCCTATAATTAATGATATTACTTACCATACAGAAGTTGTGCAAACAAGGCGTGGTCACAGGACTCACGGCTACGTCCTGACAGATGATGCAGAGGAACACCTGCGTCACGTACTCGACGAACTCCTGAAAATCAAAATAAAATTATAAAATAACATAAAACAATTTTTTCATAAAATATCAAGAAATTATAATCTACTTAAGATTTATATAGGTACTGCATCAAATCATAAATGATTTTTCTCGCCTGACGATTTAAGACACTATTATGCTTTGGTGGCATATTTGATGAAATAAGTGCAACCATAAGGTATAAATAAAACTATCGTGACACTTAATAACAATAATAACAACCACGGGCAGAAACAACGAAAACTTTAGTAACCGACTGCGCTCACGTGTGATTGAGACATATGACCTCGTTCCGAGTATTGCCGAATAAGCACGAAGCTTTACAAAGTAAAAAAAGACGAGTTTTTTGTAAGAGTTTTTTCTCAAATACTCGTTATTCAATGATGTGTTAAGAGATAATTGATATTTAAGTAAATCATGTCTTTCAACCAAGAGCATATAATTTACTACTTTTTTTTAAGACGGCGAAATCACTTTTATTTCCGATAAAATTCAGTTTAATAGTAAATCTACTTTGTTTAATATCTTATATAAACAAAAAATCAATGAACTGTTAATAAAACTAATCGAACGCAATATTTTATTGAATAAAGGATTAATTCTGTTTACGTAAGTAAAGCTTGCTGCGGCTAAGAGTCATTTGTGGTATTTGGCAGTCGTTACGGATTATCAGAAGAAAGTAAATCTGACTCCAGGCTTGCCAAGAACTACCGAGGTACACAGTTAATGCCATACAACGTGGCAATGCCGCCAGTCTTTTGGGTACACTTCCAGTCGACAGCGATGCGGATGAATTTTTGAGTTAGGAGTTTTTATCTTTATTTCTAGTGTATATAGTTAGTTAAGTATTTATGGAATAAATTATTTTTATACATACAGCACCCAGTTAATGGGTTGTGGAGGTCTGGTAGGCAGCCGCTCCACGTAAAATTATTCAGCTGAATCCGGTTTGACTGAAAGCCGACCCCTATATAGTTCGGAAAAGGCTAAGCAGATGATGATGTGTTTACGTAAGTCGCATTTCTAGCCTAGACCACAAACCCGAGCACGTCGCCTCAAGCCACCATTTGGTTACTAAAAATTGTTACTGCACAACCTCCAAGAAGTTCGGGCATGCCAAGATCCGTCGGCCATATTGTATTTATCATGTAAAAAGTGTTAAGTACTATAAACACCTGTCACTTGCGTCTGCATTGTCTAATTTCAAATGGAAATAGCAATAGAACCCACCTTCTTTCCCCTCGTGTCACAAACAATGAGACATTCATCCCACAGCTTGCTATTCACTGTGTCTGCTTTAATCGCAGCCCGTTCTTCTTCGCTCAAAGCACTCTCTGCTACTTTCTTCCGAGGAGACTTCCTGCTCGGGCTCTTGATGAATATATTAGCTATCTTAATCTTAGGAGTGGCTGAGGCTTTGGTTTTTGGTGTTGCTGAAATTTTATTAAGATATTAGTAGTATTAGTATTTATAACAAGGAGAGTTCAGGGGTGTGTTGCCTTTGCTGTGAACAAGTGTTTGAAACCAATATCGGTCTGGCGAGTCATACTAGGGCCACATAGTTTTGGCCATAATTTATTGTTACTTGCACGACATCAAGCAATAGACACTACCAAAAACTTTTTATCACTGATTTGTTGAGTACTGAGAGGTTACTTGGCATCAGTAGTATTTTATGTAACTATAGTAGGCGCCAGATAATCATGGAATAACGGTCATTGACCCACCTACAATTATTGACATTTTTAATTTGAAAAACGGAATTAATGACACAAAGCTGTCCCGAATCATCATCTCTCGTGATCCTTAACATTGTCTAATAATGAAAAACGATTCATATTTAATTGTTCAGGTACCTATGAACAGTTATTAGGGAAAGGTCTATATACTTTATTCCACATTTATCTGGCGCCTACTATAGTGCGTTTTACATCATGCAGAATAAATTAGGTTTCTTTGTGTCAGTTCCAGGTAATCAGAAGCCAAACTATCTGACAATCTTGCTAAGGGGTATCGCGTTAACAGTTACTGGTTTGTGGAAACCAGACAGGTGGCAGTCACTCCATATGGAATACTGGTATTCAGCTGCAACCGGCTAGACTGAGCGCTGACCCCAACATACATATTTATGAAGACTAGGCAGGGAAACTATTCTTAGTTGTTTCATTTTCTAGATCCACATCATCAGCCTATCACAAAACTACTGGTGCTGGCTCTACGATAAAATATATAGGAAATGCGAATCTGTTACTACAGTTTCCTCCGCAAAGGGCTTTAGAAGGAATACGGATGGGTTTTTGTTAGACACGCCCTTCCGCTCCACCCACAAAGAAAGAAAAGAAGAAAGAAAGCGAAAGAAGTCCCATCCTTAAAAAATATAAGTTCGTTAGGAGTTTGAGGAACTCCGAGGATTCTTGAGGACTTAGGTCTGTCTACACACCTTGTTTTGAAGTCTTCCGCTTCCCAACAGGGGACGATACTTCGGTCTCCGACTCCGTCGTCTGATTGCTTTCTCTCAGCGCTTTCTTTTTACTAGCTGAAATTTTATTTAGACTTTAGTATTACAAGAAATTGCTTTCTGCCGGCTACCCTTAAAACTTAACAAAACACTTACAAATTATAAATGTATGGCGCAGTCGATTTTTTTTCGCGATTTCAGTGTTGGTACCATAGTGAAAGTTGTTCATAATGATGAGTACAATGAACCTTTTCAGGTATTGCGTTTATTCTGTTACACATTGTATAAAGGTAGGCCAATTCTCATAAATCTGGATGAGGGTCTTCCAAGCCCTGGGGCTTAGTGTGTTTGTGAAAATATTTTCTATTGAGCTGTGCAAGCACTCTTAACCAGCAGCACTGTATGACGCCACATGACGTTTCCACGTATTTACGTAAAAACGTCATGTGGCGTCATTTTGCTGTCAATTTTACGAGAATTCATTTGGTTGGAAATCAGTAAATAAAACGTGAGAATTTATATGAGCGAACGTTTATTGCAACCATTTTCTACAGAGGTTGACAAGAGAGAAAAAAAAAAGTGTTGACAACGTAAGACTGTGACGATTGCCAATCAGACAAATAATAATGGCTGCGTCCTCAATTACAAACACTGAATTCTCGTAAAATTGAAAGCAAAATGACACACCACTGGAACTATCATTTATGCACCTAATGGAAATGCTATATTTTTATCACTTGTAAGCTGTCCTCTCCGACAGAATGCAAACGAGACCGTTCCCTCCTTTATCTGCTTACCTTGCCTGGTTACTGTCTTCCGTTTCTTCACAGGCGGCGACGATTCGCTCTCCGATGTGGTCTGATTGCTTTCCCTGAGCGCCCGCTTTTTAGTGCCCTTGCCTTTATTGTTTGCACCTTTCCCGCTTTTACTGTTCTTTTCTTTTAGAGCTTTTTTCTCGGCCTCCGCTTCTAAGTAGCCGTCGGGATACTGAAAGAATAGATACACCAAATGTGAGTTAAGTAAACTATGGCCCCCTGTACAAAATATGGCCCACTTTTAGGAGCGCCCCAAGTGCCCTTACACCTGCTCCATAGAGGATCTAATGAATGCCACTATTTTTAGGATGGAAATTTCATCAAATTACTCCTTCCGCTCTGGGCGTAGCGGAAGGAAGTGTCAGAATGTCCTTTGCGTTCCAGGACCGCGGTAACTCTTTCGCACAAATTCCGTAACCTAATGCATGACTGATGCCGCTACAAACATGGCCATCAACTGGCCACGAAATGTGTGAGGGTTACCATCGATTTGAAACATGTGACCGATTCGTGACGATGACTAATGTAAAATTTTAGTCTATATGAATATAAATTACCCTTTTCTTCGGTTGGAAGTTCTAAACGGTAATTAAATTTGCATGCTGAAATCGTAATATTTTGTTTCTATATTTGCATGCCGAAAGGTAAAATAAATTAAAACTGGAATATACCACTGTTACATAATTGTATAATATCCACATAATTACTTACCTATATTTGCGAATAAATATCTTTGACTAACCAACCTTCTTATTCAAAGTCAGGCATCCTATGACCGGGTTTATCAAGATTCAACAAACACTGTAGCTCACAGCTAACTTAGTGATTATTGCTGTCGCGATACCTTGCGCCCTAGTCGAATAAATCTGTTTTCTATTCTAATAGGATAAGGTCGAAAAAGTAATCAATACTCACAATAATAGGGTACTCATTAGCACCGGGCTCCCACGGTGCAGGATTGGGGTCGTCTCGTCTCAACAGGTACTTCCAAACACGGAATCCCGATAGTCCTTTCTCCGGATAGTACTTCACTACTTTGTATATGCCGTCATACCTGAACAAAATTGCATTTTTTTATTTTTTTTTTATTTAATATGGGTTTGCTCTTGACTCTAGTCTAGGTCATAGATGACAGAGACAAAGTCGACGATGGAGCGAGCTTACCCAGAAGAAGCCTGTTCACTCTAATTTTGAAGAGATTAGGGTTGTATGCGTTCGGAAACACAGACGCAGGCAAAGAGTTCCACTCCTTTGCTGTGCGCATTATAAAAGACGTTTGGAAACGTTTAGTGCGAATTGGTGGATTATCATTTGAATGATATGAAAATCTTTTCGTTTATTAGTGTACAAACTACTTATTGAATAAACTTATTATAAATAAAAAAAACACTGCAAAGTTAAATTAAAGTTATTTTATACTTTGCAGTGTTTTTTTTTGGTGTTTGCGCACAGAAAACAAAGAGAATGACCTCGCGACTCAATCGGTGCTCATAGCGCTTCGACGACGCTGACAGCGGCATAGTAGCTTCTTCATCTTAGGAGAGTTTACTCTAGAACTGTGGTCTGAGAGTAGTGGGACATTGATAATAGTAACACAGCCACTTTCACATTGGGATTACCTTGATAATCTCGTTATTTCTCTCTGCTCCTCAAGCATTTCAGGATATGTTGCTCCCTTGGTGCTACGTCACTATGGCCCATTTATTGAGTGAGCAAGCCACCTTGCTATTTTATAGCCACGTATTTTAATCAAAAATATGTAACTTCAAACACCCGACGGTTTTAGTCAAAGTACTGAAGACCCTTTACTGACCTGATGCCTTCCTTGGGCGCGTACTTGGGGAAGTGCTTCAACATCTTGTAGGACCTTACAACGCGGACGGGCTTGCCGCTGCGCCAGTCGTCGCCCGCGTCGCCGCCATCCTCGTTAACGTAGCTCACTGCGCAGTTGCGCGCTAACGCTCTGGAGAACAAATGTTATTGTAAGTCGTAGATCTAACCGATACCAGCTTGATGCGCTCCAGTCGATAGAGAAGTGAGCCAAAAAGCTCATCGGCAATGCCGCACTGGTCGACTCTGAGCTCAAAAGCCGTGTACATCAACGTCTATTTGCCAGCCTGTTGGTTTTTTAGTCGTTACAATTCAGAGAGGGTGCTTCAGAGTTGTACAATTTAATTACGTCAAGCCCGTTCCATCATCGGACAACAACACCTACGTTGATGCACTACCGGTACCTGGTAGACATCTTACCCATACGCACAACACGTTTTGGGATTACTTTCATTGAGCGTACAGCTACGGAGTGGAATTGCCTGCTGGAGTCTGTTTCCTGATAGTTACAATATGTCTTTTAATCAAGAGCGAAATAGGTTACTTCTAGGCAAAGGCAGGCGTGTTGCCTGCCAGGGTTGCGGAATCTATTCGAAAGAGTCACCGCGGCCCTGGAACACAAAGGGCTTTAGAAGGAACACGGATGGGTTTTAGTCAGTAAGAGTCTGACACGCCCTTCCGCTCCACCCAGAGCGGAAGAAGTCATTTGACGATTTCCCATCTTTAAAAAAAAAAAAAAAAAAAGGCGTGTTCCATCGTCGACCACATGGCTTTCCGTCAGCTGAGACCACAAGGTCAAACGCGAGCCAATCTATTATAACTTGCGGTAGTGCTGTAGCTAGTTAGGCGTGTTTAATATGTTTAACCATGCCAGTATGAAATTACAGCTTTACAATACCAGTTTTCTCTGAGTTTTTTGTTTTTTTTAAGGATGGGAAATCATCAAATGACTTCTTTCGCTCTCGTTGGGGCGGAAGGGCGTTTTAGACTCTTACTGACTAAAACCCATCCGTGTTCCTTCTAAAGCCCTTTGCGTTCCAGGGTCGCGGTGACTCTTTCGAACAAATTCCGCAACCCTGGCAGGCAACACGCCTGCCTTTGCCTAGAAGTAACCTATTTCGCTCTTGATTAAAAGACATATTGTAACTATCAGGAAACAGACTCCAGCAGGCAATTCCACTCCGTAGCTGTACGCTCAATGAAAGTAATCCCAAAACGTGTTGTGCGTATGGGTAAGATGTCTACCAGGTACCGGTAGTGCATCAACGTAGGTGTTGTTGTCCGATGATGGAACGGGCTTGACGTAATTAAATTGTACAACTCTGAAGCACCCTCTCTGAATTGTAACGACTAAAAAACCAACAGGCTGGCAAATAGACGTTGATGTACACGGCTTTTGAGCTCAGAGTCGACNCAGGTGGCGAAACCATAAGGGTTCTATTTTGTTTACTACGGATCAAAAAAAAAATTTACTGCAATAATTAATGATTTAGTAGGGGACGTCTTCAGTTACAATGTTTCTACTGATATTAAATGAAGTGAAACGTGGCTGACATCACGTTAAATAAAGGTTAATCAATGCAATTGCGATGTTTACAAAATATCAACAACACACGCGGCCAATCATGATGTTTACACGCGGATATTGCATAATTTACCAATGTGAATTGCACACGCAGTTGTGGTCATATAATTAAGAACGATTTGAAGTTCCACAATTGTTTTATCTTAATCATGCCATCTGTTCCTTCTCAGAAGTAACTAGTTATGTTGTGAAATAGCCACATGAATAGAGCATAGCAAAATCGATAACTATTTTTGTTACAATTTTTATTTATTCTCTAAAGTAATATATTGATAAAAGAAGCTGGACAAATATTAAGAACGATTTGTGGTGCATTTTGAGAAAGGTACGTTTTGAGAAAGGTGCATTTTGAGAATGGTACGTTTTGCGTATGGGGTGCATATCGCGAAAGGTACATTCTGCGACTGAGCCATATTTTAACAGTTAGTATGGTGGGCTTTTAATTACTGCTTTACACCGGCAAGGCAATGACTATCAATTTTTGACATTTCGCAAGAGATATAGAGTTCCATTCTTCTAAGAAAACGTCGTACAGCTCTGTTAAATTGCCACACTGTCGATTTGAAACCTTTGTCTTGACTTCGCAACAAAATGCTCTATTGGGTTTAGATCTGGGCTGTTAGCTGGCCAATCTAAGATAGAAACTGATTGCGATGTGTGAAATTCCTTAACGATGCGTGGAGTTTGCTTTGAATCACTGTCGTGCTACAATGTCCAAATAACCGGAAGCACGTCTTCAGCATAAGATAACCTCGTTTCTTCCAGTATATGTTTGTATTGGAATTGGTCCCTGTTTCCTTCTATCACGAAAATGTTTTCGTGCACTTACTTGCGAATGCTTTAATCGAAGGGCGTCGTACAGACGCGAGCACATCAAGCTACAAAAATCTGTCAAATTTCTTTAATAGATTTTCAACTTTATTGCTAATGCATTAGTTTCAAGGTCGATTCGGAAAATTTGACAGTTTCGGGTAGCTAGAGAAGTTTTGTGATACCCAGAGAAATACAAAAAATATACATGCTATTTCTTTTCTTTTTGTATAGTTGATTAGGTGTGTTTAATTTAATTTTGTGCGTCGATTCGGGCGGAATAAACGTGTTTTATTTTACAATGAGCAACGCTTTGCTGTTAACTTGGAGAGGCCGGTCTATGCATTTCGACCGCCATTTCGCCAAACTTAAGATACTGTCGTCAGAGCGGGCGTATGGCTCGCAGACCAAATAGCCGATGGCGTGTAGTTAACGAAAACTGCATTGCAGTTTTATTTTTCATCAAAATTAGGCCGGAGACTACATTAAATTTTTCGCTTTTCCTCAAAAGATTTGGCCATCCACGACCACTGGAAAAATACACCTTGTATCTATATACAGCGAGGACACTTAAAGAGACGAAAATATGCCAGTCTGTATCGACTTTTGATGTTACTACCCACGTCCATTATCTTAAATAACCTAGCACCAACCAAATTGCCACGAAACAGCTAGGTACCAAACGTGTTTGGAACTCAAATTCACTACCAAACCACAGAGGCCCACTAGCAATGGTTGTTACATACACAAACACACTGACAAATTAATAACTTTCCCCGTATAAAAAATAGTGAATGCCCATACTTGTTTTCTCTGGTGAGTGTTTGGTCACAGGATTGCTCAGCAGTGCGCTTGTTGCCGGAGAGGTCGCGGCCGCCGCTGCCCGTGTATGTGAACTCGTTGCCGTAGTCCACGTCATCTTCGTAGCCACCTGGACAAATGGATTGTTGCTTAGATCATTGACATCACCACACAAGATCTAAACATAGCCAACACGAGTACTCTAGGGCGACTTTAGAAGATTAAATCCATTGATTATATCCATTCATCAATATTTGCGAAAGCAGAACGAACAACGCTTTCGAAATGTAGGTTTGGCGTTTAGAGGGAATGCGGCACAGGGTGACTTTACACCCTGTCCTCCACACGCAGGATTGATGCCGCTACTAGCGAAGACTTCTTCGTGTACCATTAACCGCCATGAGAACGAATGAGCCCTTATTGGTGGAACTCAACATCACCAAAGGGCTATCTGCAGTACGCCAGGAGCGTGCCCTCAGCTTTTGGACATATTATGCATTCATCTAAGCGTAAGAAAGTCTCATGATAGTGGGCGGGGTAAATGCGAAAGTAACTGTGTCTGTCTGTCTGTCTGTCGCGCCTTCACGCCAAAACTACTGAACTGATTTAAATTAAATTTGGTACACAGATAGTCTAGAGCCTAAGAAAGGACATAGGCTTTTAATGCGAAATAAGGGTTGAAAAGGGGGGTGACGAAAGTTGTATGGAAGTATCGTCATTTTTAGAGATAGAAGCTTGAAATTTATTTTTTAGGCTGTTGATTCGATATAAAAAAATATGACATTCGAAGTTTGTAAAAGTTTTACCCTCAAAGGTGTAAATAAAAATAGGGAATATGAATGTTTGTATGGAAATGTGTAAGGTTTATCTGCGCGGCCTGGTACAGCGCGATGTAGATGGAATGTCTTATTTGTAATTAATGTAATAATATTAGCCTAAATAATTAAAAATGCTACCCAAAGACACTATTCCACGCGGACGAAGTCGCGGGCACAGCTAGTTCACAATAAAGAAGGCTGTCGGAGGCAGCATATACAGAGCGGTCAACACTGCCGAAGATCGCATGACTTATAAACTCGTCGTACGAGGTCGCAATCTACAGCAGTGAGGGAACGACAGAGACGAAGAGATCTATGTAAATAGATCCTCATATAGATCATCGTGAGATCTGAGGCTGTTGCAGTCGAACTATCGTCCCATTAGCTAGGTATACTAAGTAAGTTTCTGTATTATTACCTGACAATACAATGCTGTAAGCGCCTTCTACATCACGCCCGTGGATACCCGACACTGGCGGTCGATGGACTCCCGTTTCTGATAACTGGAATAAAATAAAATACAATGTGATTCATTGGATACAGTAGGATATAAATTATGGTATTCTTATAAGTTTTTAATGGATAATCCAAACTAATATCATAAATGACTTCCTTCATTAATTCCCGCACGGAACAAATATCTGTATGGCCTACAGATAGTTGTTCCGGGTCAGGCTGTTTGTGTATGTGAGTTTGTATGTTTGTAAACGCACCCACGATACAGGAGAAGTTCCTTCCTAGTGTGGGGCAAGCATTCTTATAAGAAAAAAACAAAAAATGAGCAAGTGAGTTTGTATGTTACTTGTTCACATCTCAACCGCTGGAAAGATTGTAAACTTGGTACACGGGTTAACAATGTCCTGGAATAATACATAGAATACTTTTCATCCCGGGTGTTTTCTCTTGGGATAATTTTATACTTCCATGCTACACCCAGATTTCGCAAGTTATATAATCTGAGTATGTGAGGTTAACTGAGCAACCATTCAGAGTCCCCACAAGATCACAGAAGCACTAAATAAAAGTACTTATACCAGCGTCTTTGAAAATCGAAAATGATACCTACCGTTTTGAGCGAATGTGACGCATATCTTCCCAACTTGCATATTTTTTGTAAAGTCAAAGTCAAAGTCAAAACGTTTATTTCAATTAGGCCATTAAACGGCACTTTTGAACGTCATCGTTTACAGTTCAGTAAAATAATAATGTTACATTAATAAAGTGTCTACTGTCCATTCGGAAAGGTAGATTCTTATGGAGAAGAACGGACAAGAAACTCCATAGTTACTCTTTTCAAATAATGATTTTACAAAATTTGGTACACAAAAATTAATTTAATATTATGTGAGGACGATGCATGTAATTTTGTTATGCGTCATGCTTGGCGCAAATAAACACTTTTTATTTCTTTCTATGTCTTATTCCATAGTATAGTCTACCCGCGTGCCAAGTTTCGTGCAAATCCGTTCAGCCGTTAAGACGTGAAGAGGTAACAGACAGCCAGAGTTACTTTCCCATTTATTATATCACTAGCTTTTGTCCGACTTCGTACGCGCATATCCAGCATTCCTCATGAATGTGGCTATCATACACAAAAGAATTTTCCAAATCCGACTGGTAGTTCCAGAGATTAACGCGTTCAAACAAACAAACTCTTCAGCTTTATTATTTTTGTATAGATTTATTAATAATAATAACTTTTTTATATTTTTAAATGTTTTTTATGTGTTTTTTTTAAGAAATATTTAAAATGTAAATTAGTACTTATGTAAGAAAAATAAATAAAGAGGATAATAATATATTTCATTTTCTCTCAAAAAGGTACAATTTGGTACATAGTAAAGTTACAGGCAGATTCAAGCCTTTGTGAGAGCTGGAGTCCATACTGGGCTCAGGGCCTGTATGACAGATCTCCAGGCTCACACCCTTCAAATTAAAATATTAGGTTATTAGTATGGAATTATGGATTGTGAATGAATATTATGTTACCTGTATCCTAAATCTCCAGCACATGCCGACTTCAATGCCGGGTATGGGTCCGAAGTGGTTAGGCGGCATCGCACAAGTCTTCGTTTTACCTATAAAGTCAGACAGCGTATATTATACCTCATGAAATACGTTTATACTGTGAACCATGTAAGTTTAATAATAATTAGTTCGTCTATGATCTGTGAAAATAACTTTCTGATCTAACTAGCGGACGTCACGCGGTTTCACCCGCGTAGATCCCGTTCCCGTGGGAGTACGGGGATAAAATATAGCCTATGTTACTCGCTGATAATGTAGCTATCCATTGCTGAAAGAATTTTTCAAATCGGTCCTGCAGTTTTTAAGTTTATTCGTTACATACAAAAATACAAATCTTTCCTCTTTATAATATTAGTATAGATATAAATTACTCTACTAAACTATTCTTATCTTGTAATAATTTCCTAATTTCATCCTTTATTCAGATCTACAATCTTCGCAGCAAAGAAATATAATATACAAGCTTGCAGTACCCTAACGGTTAAGGTTTATGTACAAAAAAAAACGCGTATTGTTAAATGTGCAATGTGCATGAGAACTAGAAAAAACATTTCGTTTTACTTGCTCTCATGTCTGTCTGTAATCAATTGTATTGCGATAACTATTGTCGTAATACACTTTGCGCCTGAATTCGCAGAAGGCAGAGAGCACTAACACTATGCCTGTTGTTTTTAGGTCATTTACTGCCAATAATCGCAGGAGTTTCTCGCCAGATAGCTACTGAGAAGTTCCAGATGGATAACTCTAATAAAACGTTATTGAGGTTTTGGGCCCTCTGATAAACTCGAATGAGTCGTACCAACATCACTGTTACTGACGCCAAGCATTACTGTTGTATTATATAAGAAAATTACGGGCACTCATCAATGTAATTTGTGTGATGTGATCTTTAGACTTTCAAACAAGCCAGTCTGATACAAAATATAACTCTATTTATCATTTCAGAGTACTCTAGCTTCTGATATTTTATAAGTGCCCATGTAGGCCTATGTGAATTAAAAAATATTTTATTAGAATCACATCGCCGTTGTCCCTCTGCCAATAGTCGACCCGCCTGGACATAGGCCTCCATAACTGCCGGTCCTGTGTCTTCTACATTCTATGGGCACATCGACCTTGTCACTCAGCATTCGAAATAATATTTTACAAACATGCATACGCAAACAACATACGCAAAGCAACATTTAGCAGTACTAACAGCTTTACACTCGCGTTTCGATATCATGTTTAGAATGAATTTTATAGAAGGTTTACTATTGCCATACACCAGACATCGATCCAGAACTGTTACTGAGAAATCTAACTGTGCCAACCATGGAGTTCGGATCCAGGTTCCCATGCTCAGCAGTTGTTTGCAAACACTTAACCAACGAGATAATAACTGGGGTACCGTCAGCTTAATCAATGTGTCTGGAGAAGTACGTTGGGGCCACATCCAGTCTCACTGGAAGCCATCCTATCAATATTTATACACAACTAACACCTCGCCAGCAACTTAATCTGCGCAGATTTAGTACAAATAGATTTTCAGACTCCTTTTCAGGTTGAATTTCCAAAAATCCCTTAGTGATCATCATCATCATCATCATATCAGCCTGCAGACGTCCACTGCTGGACATAGGCGTCCCCTACGTGTCGCCACGACAACCGGCTCCCCACAAACCTCACCAGGTGCACGTTCCACCTTGTGAGAGCCCACACCTACGCTAGGCCTTCCGGTAAGCGGTCGACACTCCACAACGTTTCGGCCCCATCGTACATCTGTTCTGCAAGCAATGTGCCCTGCCCAATGTCACTTCAGTTTCTTAGTGCTCGCCTACATCATAAAAGGAAGCCTTGTGCAACATTTTATGTTCCTAATCTCAGTAGTTTCTGCTTTAACTGTGCGTTCATATATCAGTCAGTTTCCCTTTTATACATAAATGTAATATAGATTATATTGTGCAGAGCTGATTAAGTTGTATTGTTGTTGTCACCGGAAATTTGCAAACGCCGTAAGATTGTAAAATATCGCGCGAAATTGTAAACTATTTTTTCTTAATAAGACTCGGATATATTGGAAACTATTGTATTTGGATGAGATTTGTTTTATACAAATGATTATTTCACAATATATTGAGAAATCAGAATCTAATAAAGATTTATTTAAACTTTACGGAGTTTGCACATTTTCCAGTGACATTGCCATAATAATTACACTCTTGGTAACTATTTAATGAGTACTCACTGCACTAATTATTGTCATCACAGTAATTACTGTGATAACAATGGCATAGGCATTTATTTGAGCAAGCATTGTTATATTATAGTTGTATTGACTAAATACCAGTTTAGTTGATTCAGCTGCTAATGAAGAAATAATCACCTTGTTAGAAAACAATGAAGTGAACCTATTAATAAACCAGTTTACACATGGTAATATGACTTTATTTGCACTCAAATCCTTTTGTTGGGTTTTATTGCCTATATAAATATAAGGCATAGTTTTTGCGACCCAGCTGAGTGTATCATTATAATGATTTTAGCCGAAAGACGTCCACTACTGAACACAGGCCTCCCCCAAGCGTCGCGACATCGACCTAGCTGGTGCTTCTCACAGCCAGCTGACTCTTTCGACCCACACCAGATAAACTATTATATATTTTTTAGGAGTTTTGACTATGTCTAAAATTGGCAACGCACTAATACAACTATTTACATAACATGAGCATTGCAAGGTGTTTCAAGTACACATGTAAGCAATAACAAGCAAAATAAAATAAAGCTTGCTAAATTCGCATTTAAAGAAATTATAACAATCACAAGAACAAACAAGTTTCGGAAGACGATTCAGAGAGACATCATTGTTTCGCAATAGCTCCCACATCCACTTTTTCCGCCCCGGAGTGTTGTAGGCTTAGTAAGAAGACAGGACCAAGAAGGTTTATGCCTCACATACCAAAACTATCTGATAATATTCGCAGAAGCCAATAAACTCCGCCACACTGCCAATTCAACAGTCAAATCAAATAGCCTCATAAGATACTGACCAACACAAGCCATTCCTCGTCCCCAATCGCGCTTGGTCTTGGAAACCTTCTTAGTCTGCTTAGCAGCTCCTGGCGCGATGACGTCATTCGGGTCTCGCTTGCAGGAGGGACAGTACCAGTCTTCTTCGGGCAGCTCCGTGAGCGGCGGGTCTAGGCATATCATATGGTAACCGTTGTTGCACTCGTCGCAAAGTACTATCTGTAACGTTATATTAGTCTTCTTACTGACAGAAATATGTGTTGCTGGGGAGTTTGTTGCGCCACTTCTTCTTCCCAGCTAAAAGACTAGGATGTGATGACGGGCGGGGTTTTCGGGGACTGCTGGCACTCAACCTAGTTAGAATACTTCAATTGGATGCCCGGAGCTATTCTCATATCTTTACCACTGTAAGAGTAATAACAATAAGTAGGATGACGGTCTCAAGCCCGTATGCAATAGGCGGAGGGTTGGCCGAGACGTGACTCCCTGTAAAAGTTTGCCGAGCGTTGGGTGGCTTTAAATTAACCTGACTAAGATCAAACCAATGAGAATACGACAAGACTGATATTCCCTGCATGACTGGGGAATATCAGTCTTAAGCCACTACCTTGGTGTATTTTTCTGAGAAAGACGTAAGTGTCTTATACACAAAAGTGTTTACAGAACTGCATAACAACTTGTACAACTTACTTTCTCTGGGAACTCCTTTCCTGAACATAGATAACAACCGCAGTCTTTGCACAGAGTGTCCTCGTCGTCGCGACATGTCAAACAGTTCAGTGGTGCGGATCCTGAAAGCATATTAGTCTGTCTTAAAAGATTTTTAAAGTTGTACGAGAAGTGCAAATTATCGCAGGAATGCAGGCAGGTCTACTCCCAATTATTTAAACCTCTTCTCAACCTAAATAGTTGATTCTGTTAACATGTGAAGGGATCACGCAGTGAGCTACATGGATTGTCAGCTCACTTCATGATCACTTCACCCAAAAGCCAACATGTTTACAGAATCGCACTGCTGAAAAAATACAGCTCACTCTGCAGAGCCTGCTTTAGCGCCTAGGAATCAGACAATCACGTTAGCCATGTTTGCCGCAAAGCCTCCAAAAAATTTTTGTGCAATGCAAGGGCTCCAATGAACAATGTCCATGAACACAAAACATCTCTTTCAAACTTACTCTTCTCTGGTGGAGTAGCCATCATCTGCCTGTACTCTTGATTCCTCTGCACCAGTGGCACCACCTCCTCAATGGCGTATATCTTGTCAATCACCTTCAATTTAGTGTCATTCTGTGGCACAGCATCGGGACCGAGGTAGAGAGTTCCTATCAACTCATATGTTGCCCGCAGCTTCTTTATCTCGGCCACTTCGAAGTCATACCTATTGGTAGAACAGTTACAGTGTTATTTGATTATGGTTGTAGATACATTGTAGCATGACAAGAAATACTTTGTTACAGGCAGTTTTTGTTCTACCTAAATATATTAAAGCAAGAAATGTACTGTAATACTAGACCCTAAAAATAAACACTGCCTTAACCTTTTGAACGCCATTTTCATATGTGACAAATGAAAGCTTACCGTATGTCAAATGACACAAATATGTGACAAGAAAATCAGGCGAATTTGTGGCTTGTCGTTGGGGGTACGGCGATGCATTTATGCTCTGGCATTCAAAAGGTTAAAATGGTTGTTTTAGGGTGTTGGACATTTATAAGAAAGTAGTTTTTTTTTGTTTATTTGACTACATTCACACTCGATGGTAAGTGATTATGTGGTTGACAATGTAGCTAGCCAAGAAGTAACCTTATCAGATTTGAGTAATGAACCCTCAGGTTATAACTATCAGCAAACTACTGTGAATTCCACTCCAGCTACAATAAATGATATTTATTTTACAAGTAGGTTAAACTTTACACTTTTACACGTAAATCTTTTTTGGTCATTTTAAGCTAGATGAAGCAGGTGTTTCCTAGCTGACTACCCTGAGAAGAAACACCGAAACAAACTCAGTGGTCAGTCTCTTTTAAAGTCCATACAATCTGTACTGGGTCAAATCATATGAGAACCATGTAGGTTAATGTCTGAGGTGGCCTTTTGAGGAAAGTGCCACACAGATTTGAATAGTTTATTTACAAAAAGTAGTATATTTAGTATATATAAAATTAGTATATTTACAATTAATATATTTACTAAAAGTTTTGTGCATACGGGTTGTATGTGCATCAAGTAACAGTGGTGAACCAGTCTTGTTGATGATGGAATTTGCCTGGATGAATAATTGAACTGTATAGCACACTCCCAAAGATCACGGAAGTTTTTTGGAAGTCACAATACTGTTATTTTTCACTTACCAGTATCCTCTTTCCAAAGGCTCATCAGTGTTGTGATTAAGCATCACCTTCTGTCCTACTTTGAGATCTTTAATATCTATTATTGTTCTTGCTCTAGGCCTTATTTCTTTTAATTTACAATACATATTTGATTCTTCGTCACTGTAATAGATATATGAGGTTTTGTTAAGGAACACTGCTGATGCACATGATCGTTTCATCATCATTATATCAGCCGAATGATGTCCACTGCTGGACATAGGTCTCCCCCGAAGGGATTTGTTATAATCGCCACGCTTGGCAGGNATAGTTTATTTACAAAAAGTAGTATATTTAGTATATATAAAATTAGTATATTTACAATTAATATATTTACTAAAAGTTTTGTGCATACGGGTTGTATGTGCATCAAGTAACAGTGGTGAACCAGTCTTGTTGATGATGGAATTTGCCTGGATGAATAATTGAACTGTATAGCACACTCCCAAAGATCACGGAAGTTTTTTGGAAGTCACAATACTGTTATTTTTCACTTACCAGTATCCTCTTTCCAAAGGCTCATCAGTGTTGTGATTAAGCATCACCTTCTGTCCTACTTTGAGATCTTTAATATCTATTATTGTTCTTGCTCTAGGCCTTATTTCTTTTAATTTACAATACATATTTGATTCTTCGTCACTGTAATAGATATATGAGGTTTTGTTAAGGAACACTGCTGATGCACATGATCGTTTCATCATCATTATATCAGCCGAATGATGTCCACTGCTGGACATAGGTCTCCCCCGAAGGGATTTGTTATAATCGCCACGCTTGGCAGGCGGGTTCATAGTGTAGCTGTTGCAATGTACAGAGAATGTTGCTGCCCATTTTCTGGTGAGTCCCTTAATTGCCTCTTAGGACACCCACGGGAAGTGATTGGATGGTGCTATTTTTTTACGTCTGACACCATACAGAACAATAGTTTAGATTGTTGTTACTCTTAACTTTGGATTTTAAAATACTTAAAAACAAATTAACAAAATGTGAATTCTACTCACTCAGTCTCCAGTTGCACTTTATAGAGCAATAGTAAATCTAAGTCTTTGGGTTCCTCAGTTTTACTAACTTCCTTGTCCGGTTTCTTCCGCAACTTACTAAAATACCTTACAATGCCTTTGCTTTTGCTCTTAGGCAAACTATCCCCATTTATCTTCTCACTTGGTGGCTTGTTCTCCAGATCATTCTCTTTATCAAAACTCTGGTCACTGTTGTCAGAATGTGTGTGTTCTGATGCATCATTTGCTGAAGTGTCTTTTGAACCTGGTATATGTGGAATGCTAGGATCATAGACTATTCTAGTTATTTTTGCTTCAAGCCATGAGCCTTTTTCACGGTCTCTTATGTCTATTAGGTCACCTACTTCGTGTAGTGTGCTTTGGGCATCTGAGAAAATAAGCAAGGAATAAAATGAAAATGGTTTGACTTATTTTCAAAATGGTAGGCCTATTATGGCCTACTTTTAAAACAAGATAAATGACAACAACGCACCTGTATACTCTACATTCTTCTCATTGGACACCTCTGCCTCTTGTTTGGTATTATCAGTCTTAGCGTCAGTCTTCTCCTTGGTACTGTCTTCGGGCTCTGCCCGCACCATGAGCTGGATAACATCATTGAGCTTGATGTTGTAGTCATGGAATGTGTAGCCATTTTCCAGCTGAAATGAGAATTACATACAATATTATTTTTACTGAAATACAAATTGTAAAACATCATGTTACTGAATACTTTTGTGATTCCTTCATTTTTAACTATACTTTCTCACAAAATGTGTTTTTTCTATGCATCTAACATTTTGGCTAGTCAGGCAGAAGTGTCTATATCAGGTGACTACTATAATGCTATCAGCCTGCCATTGCTCGGCCATCATAGTAAATCATCAGTATAATATTTTTGTAAATAACAGAGAAGAACTTAAGGTAAGCGTCACTTGACTAGGTGTTTAAAGGCTGGTGCAACTTCACAATTTATCATCTTAAAATACTACAGCCATGTGGCTCTAGAAAGTGCCAATGCCATCATGATGCTGTCATGGAACAGGGAAAGTGCCATTTGATCTGTAAAGCTTTGTCTCTCTCACACCTGAATCATAATGGTTTTAAGACACCATAGTAAGGCCCCAGAATACAATCAAGCAGCGGAGGATCCAGGGTTGTCATTTAGGGAGGGTCGGCCCAGCTGAGGGTTGGTTTTAGCAAAGTAGTAACACAATAATAGCACAATAAATAATAGATTAACGCATAGCAAGCCTCCTTAGATTACTTTTCGTAAAATCCTCAAAGACTGTTAGGATGTAGACTACTAAAGATATCTGGGTCTTTGGCCCTTTAGCCCCCCTTTGGAATCCGCCAATGCAATCAAGTCTATACCTAAGCTAAAATTTAAATCATGTCACAGTTAGCACTTTAAATCGCGCGTTTAACGGTTGCGATGTGCCGTGACGTCACAACGTCTGGCTAACGTGAATAAACACTAAATTCAACATGATAACACCTGCATAAAATATGACCTCGTTACTAATGTACTCGTTTAAGGCTTATTAACACATTTTGTTATAGAGTTAAGGTACTAATGAGGTATTATTACTTACCAACTTTCCGCCATAAAATAATCTTTGTAATTTCGGTTGAACATCAAACTTCTCCTTTATAACTCGCCGAAACTGATCTATCTTTGTCAACTTAGACTCCACAACTACGACGGTGTCTGGCTTACCAAATATACGTATTCGCACGTGCATTTTGTATAACTGAGTAATTTATAATTTTATTTCACAAGACAGGTATTCATCGCTTTTTACTATTGAGACGGTGCGCTACGCGTGACAAAAATTGAAATGACATAACGGCTAGAATGGCGCGAAAATTTCGCTGTCAATGTCAAAAAGTTTACTAAATGGTCTATGGTGAAAAAACAAAGCAAGTTATTTTAAATTTAGTCGATTATTGATATTAATTTATTATTGTTTGCGAGTTTGCAAATGAATGAGCAGGTATAGGGCGAGTCGGTACTGGTTCCGTCCACATATTTATATGTGCGATTGCGATGCAGGACCAGACAGCTGAATGAATAAAATAAAAAAGTACAGACGCCACACATCAAGCTACAACAATTTGTCAAATTTATTTCACATTTTTCTCATTTCAGAATCATTAGGTTCAAGGTTGATCGGGAAATTTTGACAGTTTTGGGTAGTTTGAAGTGCTGGCGTCTGTACCTATGTGTTCAATATTGATAAAGAAAATAATTTGCGTGTAAGATCAGTCAGTGGCGCAGCTAGGGATGATGGAGGCTGCAGCCGTTCCCGGTTGATATCCATTCAGGGGTGACACCCGACCAACTTAAAAAAAAAGTTCAAGTTTTTCTAGGTCACTTCACTCGCTGGTGCATTCTAAACCCTCCGAGATCTTGAGCTCCCCTTTTTTTTTTTTTTTTTT
>NDFZ01004829.1:0-25017 GCA_002192655.3 Mamestra configurata
AACACAGAACACTTGTTACAAACGAAATAAGGATAATAGCAAACAAAAGACGACGACACTACGACATAGGTACTTGAGGAGTGCATTTTTAATCGGGATGTAGGTATGTTTAATCTATTTTTATGTCTTAAAGTAAATTTGGTTTGTACCTATGTCTTCTCTTTTTGTGTATAACTCCGGGTATCTACGTACAAATTTACAGAGTTTAAAAATGTAGAGGCACGATAGGGTTAATATTTTTTGTAGCTGTACACTGGCTTACAGCTATCTGTTGGGTCTATATTGACTAGAATTCCAACAAGTTTTTTTTGTAGAGTGAATAGTGTGGGTGCGTCTGTACGATTACCCAATAATATGACGCCGTATTTGAGCCATGCATAGGCATATGCGTGATATGTTTCCAACGCAGTTTTTATGTCTATAGTTTTTTTGATTTCCCGAAGAGCGAATGAAAATTTTGATAATTTTGCTATTAATTTTTGGATATGCGACTTCCAATTTATGTGTGTGTGATATCTCGATTCGATTGTCTTTGTCCCTGTCTCGGTTGGTAGGTAAACTAATAACTCAGGAACATTTGATTTCCATTTCCTGAGGTTGAAGCCTCACCACCTAAAAAGTTTGATTAAGTCCCTTGTAGGTAAGCTCTTTTGCTGATTCTGATGTATGCGATCTGTGTCATAACTGTCATAAGTCATCAACGTAAAACGAGTTTTCCAGTAAATCTGTCGCTAAACTGTTCCTGTAGTTGGATTTTTCAAGTAATAATAAATATGATGGTGCGGCTTTGGTGCCATAGGTTACTGTGGTTACTTGATATTCCTTTATAGGCTCTGTTGTTGAGTTACGCCAAACTATCTTCTGCAATGCTTGATCATCTTCGTGTATCTTAATTTGGTGGGACATTTTGTCTAAATCTGCTGTTGTGACTGTTCCTAAATTACCCTAGACNTTGTGGTTACTTGATATTCCTTTATAGGCTCTGTTGTTGAGTTACGCCAAACTATCTTCTGCAATGCTTGATCATCTTCGTGAATCTTAATTTGGTGGGACATTTTGTCTAAATCTGCTGTTGTGACTGTTCCTAAATTACCCTAGACTGATAAAATTTTCGTTTTTCCTAAATTATCCTAGATTTAGTGTTAAGGTCTGTTTCCCCAAAGGGCCGTGCCCCGTTATCCGCACGGCCCCGTTATCCGCACGGCCCCGTAGAGCTCGCCCCAGACTGGTCACTCTCCCGCCGTTTATACGAAATTAATTCCCAAAACTACTGCCTTGTCCGACCTTAAAGGCTAGGGACAAGGAGGGGATACAAGGTGAAGTTAATATTGGGAATTCACGGTAAGTTAAACATAAGTAAAGCAATAACATAAATTATGTTATATAATAACATAAGTTAATGAGACAAGAGGGCTGCAAAGTATATTACACAACGTGAAGGTGGTGTCGCAGCGGCACGCTTGCGCTTAATAACCTCATGATTCACTTCTACGTTCATTTATATTTCACAATTAAACAGCTATAAACCCCATTTCGTGACATGGAACCATTGCCTCGTCGTACGTGTACTGTTAGGTCTAATCGCACAATACCACTATTTGAATACTTTAACGAATCTAACAGAACACGTTCCCTAAACTCTAAATAAATGTCATACACAATCCTAAGACAGACTACTACGAAACCCAGCTGCCATTGTGGAAGACAAGTCTAGTTTTATTTAGCTCTAATCGCGTACTAGTGTGGATACCTTTTACGGCGGCCTACCGCGTTTTACTAATTAATATAAAATAAGACCAACTAGCACAAGCGCTCCGTAGACTCAGTCTGTAGCAGAATTCATTGCCTTCGTTCTCGATACACGCCGAAGTGGCTTTAATCGTCACTTCTCATTTCTTTAATCTGCCTATTTCTCTGATATGCGGTGCGGCTATGAGCGGCCACCATCCAAATATCGTGTCTCGCTAAATAGTGACGATTCAGTAATAGGCCTACCAGCGGCCGAGGTTAGTTTTAACGAGACACGGTCCCTAGCGTCCTTAGGACGTACCCTTTGGAGTGCTTTGTGAAGCCTACCGTGTGAACCCCTCTCCCGGAAATGTGCGTCCAACAAGCCCTACGCAAGGTACTCTGAGCTAGACCTTATATAGGAAGCAGTAATCATCAGCGGCGCTTGGTTGTCCTACAACCCAATTATTGGTCGGCCATGAAGCCTGGATTATATGAACTGAGAATATTAACGGTTCTGCCTTTCATGAATGTGGTGCGTCAATATTCGTCAATAGTCGGATGTGTTGGTGTACAGTGTATAAAGCATGTATGAGGGAATGCTAAGTGTTACGGAGGCCTTCGCCGTTTCCCTATAACCAAGTGCTAGTGACGAATAACTGCCAGGGTGCGGATTACGAAATGGATATAATGTTACGCCAAGCTGGAATAAATGATTATTAAATGATCCTCTCCAACACAGCAACCAGCCACCTATGAATACTTATAGTTAGAACTCACCCAGTCACACCAGCACTCACACACACATTAAATACTCAATTACTCTTAATTATATTTAACTTAACAAATAACACTTGCTCTCCTACGAGTTACAATGGAACAACACTCACACTGGATTCCTAACTTAAATATCACTAGCCTTGACTATAGAGTCTGCAAAGCCAACTGTCCACTACCGCGGTTCCAAGCTAAGTAAGTCTCTCCGGGTCCTGTTAATCCGTTTCCAGAAACTCTTAAAAAATACCACGCTGGTCTAAAGTTCCCGCACTTTCGTAGAAAGGTTTTTATTGACGTTTTTGTGTAATTTCTTAATTGTTTTAAGGGTGCGTTGGGTTTACGATTACCAGATGTGGCACAAGTACCTATTGTGAGTGTTTTTTAGAATTTGTTGAAATATTACTTTGAGCTGTCGGCTGGCCTTGTCTTAATCCTTTACCATTCAAAAGAAAATTACCATGCACTACAAATCACCTACCTTACGACTTGAACTATCTACTATAGTAAGATTATTGATAGGCATAATTTTAATACTAGAAATAGGAATAAATTAGATCAACCCCGATTCAGATTGGCTAAAGTACACACCTCTTTTATGGGATATTGTGTTAAGTTTTATAATAAAATACCACGTGAGATTCTCGAACTGAATGAGAAAAAATTTAAAACATGCATAAAACGCACTCTATGTAGACAGGCATATTATAAACTGGAAGATTATATCCTTGATAAAAATGCTTGGCTAAATGCCGGTCCTGCTCCACAGCCTCAGCCGCTTGGTTCCACTAGTTAGGTTTTATATTTGGAAGAGATGCTCACCCTCTTTTATGTCTAATAATAATACTATTCCGCATAATCTTATATTATGTTTGGAATAAACTTTTCTTTTTCTGTATTTTCAGATTGATATTCATAGTTTTATATAATTTAGAAGCAATTTTTATTTCAAGTTCTGTAAATGTGAGAACCCTGGACCATTATGTTAATAGATAGTTTCCTTGTTTGACATGAAATAGCAGGGGCAGTTGAGGGTGTGTCATGCTCACTCCAATGTCTCGCTGATGGTGGCGCGTGTATCGGATCATTCAGTTCCCTTCAAAATGGTTGAGCTGAATGGTGCGGACGCCGTCAGTGGAGACTGGTCATCCCTTAGTTGCCACTGCCTCATTTTAATATTTCATACTATAAATTGTTTTTTTCTTTCTTTACATTGTTCTCATATATAGAAGCAACAAGGTTTATGTAACCAGGATTTTTATAAACATAAAATGATTTAAAAGAGTCTCCGTGGAGTTTCTTGCACGTTCTTCTCCATAGAGATCTACGCTTTCGAACGTGCAAATAGCTTCATGTTTTTGACGGACTGACATTGACAATTCAAAAGTACCTGATAATGGTTTATTTGAAATAAATGCTTTGACTTTGACTTTGACTTTATCTTTCTTGAAGACTAGCTTGCTCATAGCCTCGTAAATCTCTTGCTTGGCTTCGCTTGGTTCGCGTGAATAGCTTCCATGATGATGAAGGTAGTTTTTACATAAAGTGATAACAAATACGGTCTTACTTGTATTTGCTGCTTAACTCTCAAATCCTCGACTCCCCGGATGGTGCTCCTTTCTTGCTAGTAGCCCTGTACTTTAGAGTTATCGAACACGGCACGGCGTTAACAGTTAAAAATGTAATGTTAAAGTTACTGATAGTCACTGATAGAGATTTTGATAGTCACCGCACGTCTTTTACTGATTGATAGGGATGCTGAA
The DNA here is from genome assembly GCA_002192655.3 of Mamestra configurata. Taxonomy (NCBI): domain Eukaryota; kingdom Metazoa; phylum Arthropoda; class Insecta; order Lepidoptera; family Noctuidae; genus Mamestra; species Mamestra configurata. The sequence continues at coordinate 4,266 of NDFZ01004829.1, forward strand.
TGATATTAAGTAAAACTATGTATTTCACATTTGATAAGTACGTGTATTGAGTTAACTAACGATAAATGAGGTGTTGCTATGACGCGGTCCGAATGTGAACTGACTTGATGTAAAATGAGCTTAAATTTATTACAATTCAATTTTATGAGAGTGCATTATGAAATATGCGATTGCACTGTACATTATTGTTTTTGGAGTCTTTATTAAATAATAAGAAACAATATAACCGAACTGTGAAATAATAGTCAAGAACATACAGTAAGGTGTTGTTGATTTGTGTATTTTAAATAAATATTTGATTATAACCAAAACACAAAAAGTGTCTAGGGATCAAATACATTTTTACCTATGAAAATGATCCAATTAATATTTATCAAATCCAGTGATCCAGGCTGGCTTCTTATTTTAATTCCTGTTTAAGTTAGCAACGTATCCCAATTTTTTTGTAAAAATTAAGAAAAATTGCAATTCTTGCAAATTGTGGGAAATTAACCTAAGTTATAATGTCTTCAATTAACTGGCAAAAAAAATAAGTTTAAAAAACTGTGACCCGACTACGGAAAAGTAATAGGGGTCTAAAAGGACTATTTTAACTTTTTGCGATACTCTAAAACGTACTAGATCCCTAGACACTTTTGATATGTGTATATTGTTTTAAATTCCATAAAAAAACTATAAGCTATGCGGGATCCCGTTTTGAAAACTATGCTGGATTTCAATCCCTAGTTATGAGCGCGGCTTCACAGCATGTTTGAGTCTCTAAGTGTGAGGATTAGACTCACCAGAGACACAAAGATTTATACTTCGATGCAATGAATAATCAGCAATTTGTGTGTTTGTTACTATGTTAGATTTTATTTAAGACTAGCTGGGTCTCGCGATTTCGGTTCATTAGTTTTTGCGTAAAGAAGTAACAAACATATGATGTAGGTATGTACCTTCATTACGTTCTCCATGTCATGGAGACAGTCATAAAATCTTTAAGCACTATTTATTTTACTCATACATATTGGATATAAAATAAAATAAAAAAAGCCTTTATTTCATGCATTGAGGATTTAACATTTTTCACATAAGTGTGTTTAAATTATTATTTAACTAAAAATTTAAAGTAACAACTCAATTTATGACCATGTAAGTGTACATGGTCATAAATTGAGTTGTTACTTTAAATTTTTAGTTTGCTTCAATTTCATATATGTAATTAGTTAATAGTTTTCAATATAACTTCTATTCATTTCAATTTTGATTTATTGATTGCAATACGAAATATTTAAATTAAATTTTAATGTCTATTATTGATTAAATAATATTTAAATTGTATAAGTAAATTAAATTTCAAAATTAATATTCATTTAAATAGATTTCAATTAAAATATGGATTCAAAATATGTGCATGCATGAACCCGCCCAAGTAGTGAGGGTGAAGGCCTCCTCTTGAGAACTCCAGCTGTCGCGGTTTTGGCTTGTCAGCCAGTTTTTCCCTGCAACTCGTGTTTTGAGTTGCACACGAGTGATGAGAGAGAGTCTTCCTCTTTCATTTTTATTTTATTTCAATAAGTAGGTACAGTTACAGACTACAGACTAATACAATTTAGCACAACTATGAAAAATATACGTTACTTACATAAATTTGAAGTCCAATTATTACTGTACACAGCGTTCAATGTCTAATATGCTTCATTAGTGACAGTTAAGGTTAAATAACATGGAGAAGTTACTTAATGATAGTGTTGTAGTTATAATTTATACGAATAATTTCTAAATTCGTTAAAACTATTTAAAAACAAGTACACCTTAGAGCATATTGCATTATATTGACTGCACATTCTGGACAACGGATTTTTTTCAGAAACATTATTTTACTAGCGAGAATAATTAATAATTGTGGAGTACGCACAGATCGAGTTGGTACTTTACAGCTTATTTGGCCAAGTAATTGAATGTCAAAGGAGCCATTAGCAATGTACTTAAATCACTAACCCATCTCCTTCTTTCAAGGCTCTTCATGTGGAAGTGTGAGTCGCTGATTGTAATTGGGTAGTTTCGTCTGAGGCCATATTTCGCCCTTAAAAATCTGACAAACCTTCTCTGTATGGATTCAATGCGATCTATGTGAGTGCTATATATTGGTGACCACACAGACGAGCAGTACTCCAATATATATCCTACCAGAGAATAGTACAGTATTAACAACGTTTGCAGATGTTTAAATTGTTTGGTATTTCGTAGTATAAAAGACAGTAAACGGTTAGCTTTATTACAAACGTGATCATAGTGTGGCCTGAATCACAAAACGGAATCGAACATTACACCCAGGTCACGTACCACTTTTACCCTATCTACTAAGTACTACTCCCCTGATATTGTAGTTATAATTAATTATGTTTTTACTAAAATGTTATAAACTGACATTTTTTGGTAGTGACATCGAATTCTCATCACACCATTCCACAATTTTATTGTTTTAATATCTTAATGAAAGCCTCGCAGTCATGATTATTTGAGATACGCCTGACAATTTTTATATCATCTGCATAAGCTAAGCATTCGCTTTTAATTTTATTTAACAAATAATTTACAAATATCAAAAACAACAACGGACCCAGGTTCGAACCTTGGGGCACTTCAGATGTTGGCACAAATGGTATAGAGTCATCCCCGCTTAGTGCGACTAGTTGCGTACGATTTAACAGATAGGACGAGAGCCATCCATAAAGAGTCCCGTGAATCCCGACTTGATACATCTTTGTAAGCAATATAAAATGATCAACCCGATCGAAATCTTTCGAAAAATCTGTATACAGAGTCTACCTGACGTTTAAAATTAAATGAATCACATAAATATGTTGTATAGCACAATAAATTAGAGTTCGTTGATCTACCAGTGATAAATCTGTGCTGTCGTGTATCTAATATGTGCCTAAGGTGAGTGTAAATGTGTTCATAAACAAAACCCTTAAATATTTTTCCGAGTCGGACCTGGCCATGACGTCAAGCGAATTGTCCATCGCTCGTCGCTCATTCTCGCTACGTGTCCTGTCCATCTCCATTTTAACATATTGGATGGAGGAAAAAAAAATGGAAAATATAACTAAATGAAATCTAGACACGCGGCAGCGTGTCCAGCCAAGTTCAAAGAAAAAGGAACTGGCGCACAGTGAGTCGAAACTAGGATTTTAGTGAGTTAGGGACCAACTTTGTTTTTTTTACTTTTTTCATTAAGCGAATGGATAGAGCAATACATGATACATACACAATATATTTAAAAGGTTCCTAATTAGCATAAATTTACTAATTATTTATTATTTAAAAATGTAGATAAAATGTATCTATTAATTTCTATTTGTGTGTTAAATGACTGTAATTAGTTAGCTTAACATTTACTTATAAAGTAACAAAACAATATTTTTCACTTTTAGCCATTACTGTAATATTAATGAGGATAACTAGTTAATGAGGGTAGTAAAAAAAAATGTAATTATTAGTTTGTCACTGGAAGTATAAAATTACCATATTTATTATACAACGTGTCCCAGAAATCAACGTCAAACCGAAAACGGGCAATAGGCCAAGTCGTGACAGTTATTAAATATACCCCTTCACAGCGTACCGGCGCGCGGCGTGAAGTTATGAACTGGTGAAAACAATAAACAGACATGCGATTTCAGCAATCCCTAGAGATTTGCTATCATTGACAAACACCACTACCACACAGCACCACGCACACCTCGCAGCGCAACACGACGCCGTCAATTCGTGTAAATAGTGTAGGTATTCATATTTTTGTTGTTTTTAAAAATATATATGGTATATATGGTATGTCTGTAAGGTATTTATGTTATGGGTCTTTGTTACCTGAAATAAATTATGTATTATTATTATTTACTAAAAAGTTCCCTTGCCGACCTCTGAAGTGCTTCATCAGATCTTCACCAAATTGAAATGGTACCAGTTTGGAAAAATATTCTTCCAACAAAAAAAAAGAATTATCCAAATCGGTTGACAATTGGCGAAAATATCGCTGAAAGCATCAGATCCTGACTTATACCTTCCATCATCAGCTCAGCAAGATGAGATGTTGATTACCTACCAGGCACAATTATCTGAATTGCGTTTGAAAGAATATGAAAAACATTGTATGTGCCTTTAAAATTTGAGGGTTTCCCTCGATTTCCCTGGGATCCCATCATCAAATTCTGACTTGGAGTCAATGGGATCACCTCAGGAGTATAGGCTTTCGAATAAAAAAAATCATCAAAATCCATTCATAATTGACAGAATGATCGCATAACAAAAATACAAAAAAAAGAAAACAGTCGAATTGAGAAGCTCTTCCTGAAGTCGATTATAAAGTGACACCCTGTGATGATCTTTCAAGTCCTGTGACTACAAGTATTAACTTTTCGTAAGTTTTTTTTCTGAGATGTAACCATGAATAACCTTGATTAAAAATGAAAACATAACGGCCTCAGTTTTAAATAAAAAGTTAGATTTTTGCCCAACATTGGATTCAAAATTATTGCATCACCCAACTTTAACCGCGTGTAGGTACTGTAAAATAATGTACTACACTATTCGGCAAGTATCTTCAAAAGATGGCGCGTTTATTCTGGATTCTAAAATGGGATGTCACTCACTAATTGCTACTTCTTAATTGAGTAAAAACATTTTTTTTAATGAAGCCGGATTTCATACCAGTTCGATTGCGACGAAGAGTGACGTCACTTTGTTAAGTGTGAATTACCAGAATTATTGAAAGAAGTGCCACTGAAAATTAAAATTTATGTCATCATATTTTAAATGAAAAAATGTAATAAGGATGAAGGTACTTACTATTATTAACGTAAAAATTTGTAATGCATAATTAATTATTGATAAATACTATTTGAAATTTTGCATGTAATGGATATTTGCACACCTCTTGAGGTAGAATATGGCATTAAGAACTTTGCTGTTTGTAACACTTCATGTATTTCACACATATTCCAGCAAATAAATGATTTTGAATTTTGAATATGATATCAAAAAGATGGCTGCCCAGCGCATTACGCTCTCACAGTACGAGAGTTTCTCAATCGAGAATACTGACGAAAAGTTAATATTTGTAGTCACAGGACTTGAAACATCATCACAGGTTGTCACTTTTTGAGATTTATTTTTAAATTCATAAAATTTGAAAAGTACATTAGGTACCATTATTTTTTTTTATATTTTTCTAATTACTGTCACGACTTGGCCTATTGCCCGTTTTCGGCTTGACGTTGATTTCTGGGACACGTTGTATATTTATTCGTACTACTACTAACATCTAGTGATTGTGATCGTCCCTTTTTACCCGACTACGGCAAAGCCAAAAGGAAGGGTTATGTTATGATTTTAACAGTCTATGTAAGTATGTTCCACCGTAGCGCCTAAATTACTGATCCGATTTTGATGAATGAGGTATTAATAGATTTGAAATAATGGCCCGGGTGACATAGGCTATATAAATTATCCCTCAATGTATTATGGTGGACTTGACACGTCAATTTCTGACCACGAAAAAAATAAATTTAAGATAATCTTGACATGTGACAACAATGATATCAAAAGAAAGGTCTTGGCGAGCACATTACAAATATGTTTGTTCGGGGTTGGGGTGAGATTGAGATAAACTAAGATTAAAGATTATAAAGATGCTATATTTCAGTAATAAAGGAAAAACTATTAAAACTAATGAGGTGAATGAGATGGGATTGAGCCGCGTCCGATATGCTATCCGAAAACGTACCGACAGTCAACTGTTTGTACTTAGGTAAAACATAAAATACATATTAAAGGCATATAGCGCGGTGTCGCAATTACGCTGACATGTTCACTTGTTCGGTGATTGACCCGAACATACTCCCGAGGGAGAAAAGTATGAGGTTAGTAAGTAAGTATAGTTAAATGGATAATGAAATTAATATTAACAAGGTGAAAACAATGTTCAAAATTTGAACATTGTTTTCACCTTGTTAATATTAATTTCATTATCCAATAATACTAAAGTAGTTACGTAGGGTTAGTTATGTTAAAAGATGAGATGAAACATTACAAATTAAACAGAAGTACTACAGTGTAAATCAGGAAGAGAAAACACGCGAAAGATCGGTGAAGAACCTCTATCTTCTTTCTTTTGTAAGCAATCACTTGATAGAGCTAGTCGCTTAGGATCACTTTTCACTGATTTACTACTAGATTGTCCATTTTCCCTAATTTCACTACACTCAATCACAACACTTTCTGGAACGGTGTGTGGCAACGCCGTCGCCGCAGAGGCTGTCGACCGCTGCTCTGCTGTAGAAGTGGAACGATTTCCTTTACGTTGACTTTGCCACCAACGTTTAAAACAGTAAGCTGCCACCAATATCAAGATTCCAAATATGATGAGATATATAGCAGTATACTGATGGATATCGTGGTAGGAGACATTGGTGCTCAATGGTTCACTCTGCTTCATGATCTCAAGGCTTCTCTTAATAGCTTCAAATTGCCTGAGGTTGTCTGAGTTATTGGGATTAAGCTCATATGAGATTTCTGGCATAGTGATATTTATTATGTGATTGATTGGTGATATTTCTGGCGAGATAATCATTGTCGTCGTGCTAATTTTACTAGACAATCTTTTGTTTGAATACACTATAAAATCTTCTGTTTTTACTAAACAGCCTTCCCCAACACGCAACAGACCAGCATGTGATAACCTAACTGCCTTAACTTGATTTTCACACAGAAGTTTGACGTTACATTCATTGCAGCATGAATAATAATATTTGTTTTCTGATGATAACTCTCTCCAGTCATTTTTGCATGAGGTAGTTTTAATTTTACAAGTTCTTGTGCCTGGGATCGTCTCGCAAAGGCTATGATCATCTTTCATATGGTGAATAGGCTTTACGATATGACACAGAATAGTCGCAGGGTTTTGTAATATGTATGACTGCAGATCCGTGTCTTTGATAGTTAAATACGAATCCTTTCTCAGGTTGATGGCTGCTAATTCCGAGATAGTTTCAACCTTCATCATCATGTTATCTTTAACAATGCGTGGAACTGGGATAAGATTGAATACCTCGTAAAGATCCCTTTCAATCAGGGGTATTTTTATTTCTATAATGAGGTATTTGCCCGAGTATTTGGCTCTTACTTTGAGCAAGCTGTAAAGGTCTTTAAGATTGAAGTTGTCGGCAGGAACTACTAAGTCTCCAGATATTTGAGCTGATATTATGCTTAGCTCTGATCTGAGTTGCTTCGGAGATATCAAATGAAAATCTAATTTTCCACTATAAATATCAGTTACTGTATCTAAAATTGAGTCCTGGATTCGTCGAAGGGTATACAACAAGTTGTTAGCAGTGAAAGCCGAGGTTATGAAGTCTGTGATCATAGTTATGTTTTGCACTTGCTGAACGAGGTTTTTATAAGAATCTTGGAGATAGTTAAGCTTTTGATTTATTATTTTGTGATGTTTGTTTATAGTATTCTCCATCCTTTTCATGAGATTAAATTCAGCTTCTACGACCGATGTTTGGTTTTTCTAGAGGTTGTATAAATGGTTTTCATTATGTTTTAAAAGGTCGATATCCTTCTCATATTTTTCCGCAAATCGTTGGTCAGACACTCCGAATAAACTATATGCAACGTAGCCTACTCCGTCTATTAAGCCGCGTCGCCGACGTTTCTTATTAGTCATGAACGAGTCATTTATCATGACAATATTATCGTAATGTTTAATTTCTTCGAACTCGTGCTTGAGTTGTAACATGACGCCGTCGCAAGGTGTTTGTGTTCTAATCGTAGTGCATAAGGTTTCAAGATAGTTGATATACTTTAATAATGCCACCTTTCCTTCTTGATAAGGGTTTGTGTCATAATAGACTATTAAAAGCCAATCATCTCTGATTAAATGCATATTAGATATTTTGTCGAAATAGACACTATTATTTGTCAGCAGGGTGGAGTTGTAGGATGCTTGAGCGGTGTTTACTAGGGACAGCAAAAATAATGTCAAAGATAAAACCATAGCGGAGAATGAGATAGGACGTTTCATCTTTGCTGCTGGCAGTTTCTTAGTAACTTTTGGGTCATTTGTATCTTGATCATTTTTATTTGTTGGCAGTAAGGATAGTTTTACAACTGGGCGTTTTAAGAGCCCGTTTTTGGTTTTAAGTGTGAAGACCCTAACGTGTCTATCACTTCCAGGATGCAGCGCTACTACACGACCTAGACTCCATTTTCCTGGTGGAAGGTTGTCGTCCTTTATAATAACGATATCGTTGAGATTGAGATCTTTTTGATGCTGTCGCCATTTGGACCTAGTAGAAAGCTGCGAGAGGTAGTCAGTCTTCCACTTATTCCATATATCTTTATAGATTTTTTGTGTCAAGTGCCACCGTGTTCTGAGATCATGCTCTGTTTCGAAAATCGTTAAGTTGGGGCCACTTGCTAAGAAGTGAGCCGGGGTCAAAAAGTCCAGATCCTCAGGATCTTCTGTCAGAGGGCACAATGGTCTGGAGTTCAAACAAGCCTCGAGTTGGGATAGTAGGGTAATATATTCCTCGTAGGTTAATCTTTGCTCTCCCACGACACGCTTAAGATGATGTTTTAGGCTCTTCACTGCAGCTTCCCAGAGTCCGCCAGCAGATGGCCATGATGGGGCGTTAAAGTGCCACTCAATATTCATTTCTGTGATTGTCGAGGTTACTTCTTGGTCGGACATGATGTTGGAGATTTCTGTAAACTCTTGTTTTAAAATTTGGTTGGCTCCTATGAAATTAGTTCCCTGGTCACTATAGATGTGCCCTGGAACTCCCCTTCTAGCCGAAATTCGTCTAAGCGCGGCAATAAATGCTGACGCGGTGAGATCTGAGACGATTTCTAAATGTATGGCTTTAGTTACCATACAAACAAAAACTGCGACATATCCTTTACAGGTTTTAATGCCACGACCTTTGTTCGCTTTAATAAGGATGTGTCCGGTGTAGTCTATTCCAGTGTGGTAAAAAGGTCGGTTAGGAATCAATCGTGCTGGAGGTAAGTCACCCATGATTTGATGTTGTGGTATGGGATTATGTCTTTTACATTTGACACACATTCTTAATCGTTTCTTTGTGGCTCTGTTTCCTCCAAGAATCCAGTATTTTTGTCTTATAAATCCAGTAGTCATTCTTACTCCACCGTGAAATACAAGTTCGTGGGATTCATCTATGATAAGATCTGCCAATTTCGATTTGGGATTATGATGGGATGCTTCATGTCGGGATCAAGGTTCGAATGTTTAAGTCTGCCACCGACACGGAGTATTTGATTAGTGTCTAGTATGGGATTGAGATTAAGAATCTGGCTTTTCTTATTTAGTGGCTTATTATTTTTCAGTCGTAATATTTCTTCGTCGAAATATTCATTTTGGACGTGCTTAATTAACATTTCTCTTGCCGTCTTTATATTTTGCAGAGTAAGAAAACATGTGCGATTTTTCTTTAAACAACAATGTCGATGAATTTGTTGATGTAAGCTAATACTCGAGTTACTTTCCTTAAAGCGTTATATTTTGTTAATAGTTGTTTAATTATCAAATTTTCGGGGTCAAATATGACCGTATTTACTTCCTTTCTGTTTTTGAGTTCTTCGCTTGTAATACTCGTATAAATCGGCATTTTATGAGATTCTTTAGGCTTATATTGAGGTAACCAGTTGGGCCCTTGCCACCATAGCGAGTGATTGGCTAATTGCGTAGCAGGCAAACTGCGGCTTGCGCAATCTGCGGGGTTTTCTTTTGATTTTACGTAACTCCAGTTATCTTTAGGAATTATTTCAGTAATAATCCTCACTCGATTCGCAACAAAGGGTTTCCATTTCTCCGGTTTGCTAGTCAACCAACCTAGAACAGCCATTGAATCAATCCAACCATAAACATGCACCTTGTAGCTCGATAGGGATAGAATGATTTTTCGCATGAGAGACAACAAGAGAGCGCCGCAAAGTTCCAAACGCGTGATTGATTGTGGGTTTTTTAGTGGTATTACTTTTGATTTCCCTGCAACTAGGGTCACGTGGGTTTCATTTTCTCTCTGTATTTTGCAATACACGACGCTGGCGTATGCTTTTGTGCTAGCGTCGCAAAAGCCATGGAGTTCGATGATATCTTTTTCCTGGGTTTGACTCCAATGTGGTATGTTAAGTCGAGATATATGGGATAGATTGGCTTTAATAGTATTCCACTCTAGCGAGATTTCTTGAGGGATAGGGTCGTCCCAACCCAGGTCTGTTTTCCATAATTCTTGGAACAAGATCTTAAGTTTTATTGTGACTGGTGCGAGCCAGCCCAAAGGGTCAAATTTTTTTGATATTTGAGATAAGAATACTCTTTTTGTGAGGATGTCTTGAGTGTTAAATTCTATTGGATGAAAGATAAATTGATCATTTTTTGGTTCCCACCGAAGACCTAAAGTCTTGGTTGACTCTGGTTGCTTAAAGTCACAGTCTTCCTTTTGAAGTGCATCAGAACTATCAATTATTTCTGGCAAGTTTGATCGCCATTTTCTGAGATTAAATCCGCCAGCTTTGAGGAGGTTGATCATCTCGGCTTTGAGCTGTTTAGCTGCTTTCGCTGAATGTTCGCCATGCATGAGGTCATCCATGTAAAACGAGTGTTCTAAGATGTCAGGAGCGCAACTTTGTGGATAGTTTGGCCTTTCATCAATGGCCAGTTGCTTCAGTGTCATCATGGCTAAGAAAGGTGCGGCTTTGGTGCCATAGGTAACTGTTGCTTACTGGTAGTCTTTTAATGGTTGAGACAGATAATTTTCTGATATTTCTGATCATCGGGATGTAGCCAGATTATGCGAAACATTTTTTCTATATCTGCTGTGAAAGCGTATCTAAATTGTCTCCATTTTAAGATAAGGCTCTGAAGGTCTTGCTGCAGATTGGGTCCTCGACACATAAGATCATTGAGGCTGTATCCGCTCGAGGTTTTTGCCGAGGCATTAAAGACAACTCGTAATTTGGTAGTTGATGACTCAGATCGTTGGACGCAATGGTGCGATAGGTAGCAGTCCGGATGTACGTGTGGCGCAGCGAGTGTCATATGTCCGAGCTCTAGGTATTCAGAAATGAACGTTTTATAGTCACGTGCCAGTTCTGGTTGCTTACTTAATTTCCGCTCTATTTGGAAAAAATGAGCAATCGATTTTGTTTTCGACTCGCCTATATTTTTCTCAAAATTTTCTTTGAATGGTCTTTTAACGACGTAGCTTCCGTCTTCCCGTCTAGAGGTCGAAGTTTGGTAATACTCGATGCATTTCTGATCTTCTTCTGATATCGCTGGAGATTCATGTATGTCCTCCATTTCCCAAAATTGCTGAATTTCTTCAATATTATTTAGGATCACATTGCAATGGTATGTTTTGTAGGTGCCGCTTAAGATCCATCCCAACTGGGTTTGTTGGGCAATGGGCGACATACCTTTTGATCGACAGATACTGTCCATAAGGATACTGGAATAGATATCTGCCCCAAATAAGATATCAATAGGCTTACTTTTGAAAAAATCGGGATCTGCTAGAGTTATTTGGTTAAGAGTAGGCCAGTCTGGCTTAGGTAAGGTACAGCTGGGTAAGTTATTTATGAGTCTATTCATTATATACACGTCCGTTTCAAAGGTGAAATTGCTAACCAACATTTGATCGTAATCATGCCCTTACAGTTGTTTTCTTTATTACCTATTCCAGAAATATAACCGTTACATTTCCGTCGCGGTAGTCTTAACAACTGAGCTGCGCTTTCCCTAATAATGGATGTCTGTGACCCTTGATCTAAAAGAACTCTCATTTTTTGGTAAGATCCGTCCGCTGCTTGTACGTTAATTATTGCTGTGGCAAGCAATATTTCTGAGGGTTCTCCAAGAAGCGATGCAACTATGTTAGTATCTTGTTGCTGAGATGGCGATTTCGTAATCGTGGCTGCGTTTGTCCCATCATTCGTTGTGTCGTAAAAGATTCATGCAAAATGGTATTGTGTTCTTTATTGCATTCCTTGCATCTTATTTCGGAAAGGCATTTTTTGCCTTCGTGATAATGTAAGCAATTATTACAAAGGTGTAAGTAAGCAATAGCATATTTTTACGTTCATTAGGTTGTAATTCCAATAATTTTTGACATGCATGAATACGATGATCATTGGAGTTGCAAATAGGGCATTGCTTACGATTGTTAATTTTGCCTTTGGACTTTGACGATTGTGAAACTTGGTTTGTTGAGTAATTCGGTTTAGGATGGTTATAGTTTCGATTGTAATTGGAACCCTTTGAAAATGATGGTTTGTTATTGTTGTTGGATTGAGATGGGGATGGGGATGTTTTTTGCGAGGAACTTTCCAGCTTCTTACGTGAAGTTTCCAGCATCATAAATTTAGTTTCCAAAAAATTAAGGAAATCTTGAAAGACGGGCAGTTCTCGCGGAGATTTTATAGCTTGTAGGTAGATAACAAGCTATAAAATCTCCGCGAGAACTGCCCGTCTTGCAAGATTTCCTCAATTTTTTGGAAATCCTCGTATGTATCCGAGTCCAATTTTTGAGACAATATACATACTAGGAAAGGGTCCCAGGAAGACACATCGACTCCCAGATTCTTGATAGCATTCACGCTCTCGTACGTAGTGTCGTGAATGCGTTTTATATGATTTGATGATTGTTGCTGGTTTGCAGGGATATTCATGAGATTGTTAAGATAAGAAGTGAAGATCAGTCGTTTATTATTATAACGATGATTGAGGATATACCAGCATACACGGAGCTTATTTGGAGATGTTGGATCAATTTTTCGGGCTCACCTTTGATCTTACTCTTTAGAAACTGCATCTTTTGTGCATTAGACAACGAGAAATTATTGTGCACTGCTTCGGTAAAAAGATCTTTGAACGAAATCCACTTATTGTAGTTTCCCTCAAAGGTGACTATCTCCATTTTAGGAGTAGATTTTTCAATATGCGCTACGGACCACATTTTTTTATTGATGTCTTTCTTGAGTTTGTTATAATATTTCTCATAAATAGTAAATTGTTCTTCGTACTCGGGGTTTGATCCGCAATACTCGTTGTCTATCTCCCAATAAAGTGAGTCAATAGCCGCCCAACGAGATTGTATCGTCTTCAGGATGTCTTCAAACTCCCATTTTTCCGATACGAGATCAAGGTCGATATTGGATGATGTTCTCATAAAAGCCTTAAAGTTAGTAGCTTGCTTTTTGAATAGTCCTGCCGCTTTACTCTCTTCAAGAGCAGGAGCAGGCGTTTTAGAGGCAGCGGGGGCTGCGAGGTTCGAGGTTTGAGATTCTGTAGTAGGTTGGAACGTAAGAGGTTTGAGTTCCGGGGTTCGCGGTCTGTTTGCGAGGGGGTTATAGGTTTGAATAGTAGCTTTAATGCTGTTATATTTTTCCTTCATTTGATCATATTGATTAGCACTGAAATATGTATGAGATTCATCACCAAAAGATAGCAAATCCATATGATTATTATGGAACTCTGTAAAGTATTGTTCCAAGGTAGCTAATCGACAACGTAGGTAGTCTGAGGTCTTGCGCTCTGCACCATCCTTCTTGAAATTGGTGAAGAGCTTATCCACGGCTTCGATTAGTTGTTGTTGGGTTGCTAAAATGTCTTCCATTTTCGACATTGTAAAGATAAAAAAGAGACCTTACTTGTGCTGAAGTCTTCTCTGGAGATCAATGCTCTTGCGATGGCTGCAAGAACAAACCTGGAGTACCAGCGGGATGAGGTGGCGCGATGCTTTCGTAAACCAGGTTCAATCAGGATCAGTAGGATGATGTTGGAAAGTAAATCCACTCAGTTCTGTTTGCCAGGGTCTGGTAATAAGTTCCAAGCGAGACACTCACACAGTCAGCTAGTAGGTACGCGCGTAATGGTCCCGCTCTATCCGGCTCGAAGGACCAATGTTCGGGGTTGGGGTGAGATTGAGATAAACTAAGATTAAAGATTATAAAGATGCTATATTTCAGTAATAAAGGAAAAACTATTAAAACTAATGAGGTGAATGAGATGGGATTGAGCCGCGTCCGATATGCTATCCGAAACGTACCGACAGACGACTGTTTGTACTTAGGTAAAACATAAAATATTAAAGGCATATAGCGCGGTGTCGCAATTACGCTGACATGTTCACTTGTTCGGTGATTGACCCGAACAATGTTAATATACCATATTGTTTAAGTAATCGTATATGATTAAATTGCTAACAAACAAGTAAAAGTGAGCCTGCGCTTTTAACAGTGTGGCTGTACAATTAATATCTACCTATTTTATAGTGAAAAATATGATTAAAATTATACCAACGCGAAATTAGTCTAATATTTAAAAAAGTCCAGTGGGAAAAAGAGATTCAAGATGCTCTTCGTCGTGTCATTGCTGAACACGCTGCAGAATTATGGTTACTTACGGTGCTGAGACATGGACGCTTACACAGGAGACTGTGTACAGACTGAGAGTTGCACAGAGAGCCATGTAGCATTCCATGCTTGGCATACGTCTATTAGATCGAGTTCCAAACATCGAGATCCGAAGACGTACGAAGGTTTTGGAAGAAGAAGTGTTGGTCGGCCGGCGGCGAGATGGGCGGACGTTATTGTTGCCATCGCGGGTAGAACCTGGATGAGGCCGACACAGGAACGTGGGGATTGGCACGAGAAAAGAGAGGCCTCTCTTTTCTCGTGCCAATATGATCAGCAGTGGGCGAAGTCGGGCTGTGGATGATGTGGATGAATGTGACTTCTGACCGTCAGCAATCATTCGTCTTGGATTCCGAAACCCACATTCATTTAGACGTTCCTGTTGGGTTTGAAGAAGTTACAGAACCTACAAATATAATTATGACAGACGAAGAGTTTCTAAGAGAGGTTCGTCGTTTGAATGTCGAGCAATATCGGCTATTTTCACTTGTTAATCAAAAACTAGTTGACATCAATTGTTCCACTTCACCACTTCGTATTTTCATGACAGCTGGCGCAGGCAGTGGTAAAAGTTTGACTCTAAAACTATTAGTAGAACCAATCCGAAGATAGTAGCAGATCGTCACAGTGTGGTGATAGCAGCTCCGACTGGCATCGCTGCTCGTTTTGTAGGTGGATGTACCTACCTTGCATTCAACATTTTTATTGCCGATAGAAAAGGGTATGGGTAAGGGTCCGGAGATCGACTGCAAAGAGAGCGAGTCAAATGGCGGAGCATCAACTGACTGATTATTGACGAGATATCCCTGGTGCCGTAACAGTAATTGAGAAACATACATGTACGGCTTCAAGAAATGAAACAAAGTTCTGATTTCTTTGGTGGAGTTAATGTATTATTGTCCGGTGATATTGTGCAGTTGCCTCCCGTAGCAATAACATCAGGCGGATCGTACTGTTTCAGACAACCAATTGATCGGTTTGTCAAACATATAATTTTGTAGGTGTTCCTGGCACCTACACGGCCACGGCTTTATCATGACCATTTTGTACCTCTGTCTTGATTTATTTTCTGTCTGGAATATTTTCTTGTTTCGCACCTTTTAGATCCCTTTTACTTTACCGTAGTCGGGTCACAGTTTTTTAAACTAATTTTTTATTGTTATAATGGAGGGTTTAGTTAAAAATTTAGATTTATTTATGATTTTAAGAGATCAGCTTAAGTCGCTGTCGGATAGTAAAAAAACTCTTTTAATTCCTACAACATAAAACTAATGTGACCGAAGAGAACAATTCTGTAAGCGGTTTTGTTCAAATATAAGTGCAAGATGGGAACGAAGTAGTCGCACGTTAGCACAGTTTATAAGAAAAAATGGTGATTGGTTAGAACGTGCAATAAACTGCCCCGAAGGAGTGATATACCAAGTGATTTTGAATTAAATATTTTTCTGTTTTAATCACCACTGGTTATATTTCTCAATTGTAATGAATTTGAATAACTGTCTGACATTTAAATTTGTGTGCGTTAATTTTGATAGTTGAATTCCTTTGATATCTTTCTATTTGACATATAATTTTACTAATTTTTATTTAATTTTGTTACATTATTTCCGCTACATACAATCTTTTCTTATCAGTCTTTCACGGCCCAACATTCTGATTCATACAGTACGACAAGTCTTATCACGGACTTTGCCCTTTAACTTGAGGGGCATCCGTGGGTCGTAAGTTGTATCAACTATTCGTTCGTTACGTTTCGGTCTATATCACCGTCCCCCTGGACAAGGGACCCGAGGTACCGAAAGTCGGAGCAGATCGGTATAGGCATTCCGGTGAGAGCCGTAGGCATAGGACTAGAGAGACGACGACAAAACAGGTATTTTGTTTTGGTTCTGCTTAATTTCAGGGCAACACTCTCCAATCTTTGCCACCACGTCTCCAATCTGCTCTGGACCTCTAGGCCGCTTTCGGCAACTAGCACAATGTCGTCAGCAAGCAGCATGCACCAGAGAGCCTCTTCCTGAATGTCCGACGTCAGAGCGTCCATTATCATCAGGAAGAGGTAAGGGCTAAGGACCGACCCTTGATGCAAACCGCCTGCCACACTGAAGCTATCAGAGATGCCCACTACAGACCGAACTTGGGTACTGCATCGACTGTACATCGCTCGGATCAACTGCACATACTTCCCAGGCACACCTTTCTCCTTAAGGGCCCACCACAAAACCTCACGAGGCACTTCGTCATATGCCTTTTTGAGGTCAACGAATACCATGTGCAAGTTTTTATGCACAACTCTGTATTTCTAGCACAACTGACGGATAGCAAAAATAGCATTCGTTGTACCCCGACCAGGCATAAAACTGAACTAGTTCTGTGGGATTTCACTCTCTTCTCTCAGCCGCCTTTCAATAACTTTTTCCAAAGCTTTCGTACTATGTGACATTAACTTTATTCCTCAATAGTTGATGCACTCCAGCACATCGCCTTTATTTTAAAAGATGGGCACCAACGAACTGTTGCCCCATTCAGCAGATGTGGCTTCTTCCAGCAAAAACTTATTGAAAAATAAAGCTAACCACGTCCACCCATCTACCCATAATGACTTCCACACTTCAATTGGTATTCCGTCAGGACCAATTGCGTTACCATTTTTCATTCCATTCGCTGCTAATCTCACTTCATCCACACTGACTGTCCGCACTAGCCCTTCACTCACAGGTTTACTCTCTAAAACCAGATGTTTTCCTCATTAATCAGTCTTTCAAAATAGCCCTTCCACCTATCCTTAATATTTTCATCCTCCGATAAAAGCATTCCAGCTTACACATCTTATCCTACTACAATCCTTCGCCTTCCTCTCTCTGGCTCTAGAAAGCCGGTACAAGTTTTTTTAGGCCAGCTGGACTGTCCAGTGTGTCATAAAATTTGTCCTGAGCTTTTGCTCTCGCTATTGTCACGGCTTCTCAGCTTTTTTCTTTAAAACATCATACTCTCTCTTTTTTTCAGCTTTCCAACTAACGCGTTCCAGCTCTCCACTCTGCCATTTCTTGAATTTCATCTCATTTTCTTTCAACACTTTCTGCATTTCTATGGACCACCACTATGTATCCCTTTCTATTGTGCCCCTTCCTTTTTTCTCTCCAAAAATATCCTTCGCTGCTTGTCTAATACCCCTATCTGCTATCTCATTCCAGCTTTGATTCACACTTCGATCCTTCATGTCTCCCATTTCTATCATTTTGTCTACTACTCGCTCTCTAAATTCCTTCGCACAATCATTCTTCTCTAGCATATGCCATTTAATATTAGCAGGAAGACGCTCTTTGCTTTTTGTACACTGTGTTTTTATCGCTAATACCAAAACCAGGTCTGTGCTGTGACACCAAGTCTTCTCCTGGCAGCACTTTGCAGTCTTTGACGTGCATAATGTGATTGCACCTAACTAGAAAACAGTCAATCTGTGTCATGTGGTTACTGCTTTTGTATGTGACTAGGCTTTGATCTCGTTTCTGGAACCAAGTGTTAGCTACTGCCAGGTCTAACACTATTCCCACACCATTTCTTTTACCGTCACTTCCACAATAGAAAAACTTGTATCCTTCACCAATTTCCCTGGCTTATATTCCCTTGCTTTTTGTTTAGTTTCCTGTAAACACGCTATATTTATCCGTCTTCTTTTTAATGCGTTCGCGAACTCTCTGGCCCTTCCAGTCATAGTCCCAACATTCCAACTTGCATACCTCAATCTCACTTCCCGAGCTAGCTTTTTACGTTGCCTCGCCCGGGCTGGTGCAACAACCCTAATCCATTTCCCACAGGGGCCGGGTGCTGCTCCTGCGCGTCGCTGGATAAGGATTAATAATATCATGATACCAAAGACACCACTTTGCGATTTCACTTGTGTTTACATTGAATAATTTGAACAAAAAGCGGATGTCCGTGACTACCGCACGACCACCAACGCCAATCGCTTCCATATTTCGTAATAATTAGTACTCAATTGGTACTAATTAGTACTCGAACAACAGAATTGGTACCTTAGTTGTTTTCGAGAAAATCGACTTTGAAGGTGGTCCGGCGGTAGTTACGCTCCGTTATTATACGCATAACCACTATGAGCACAGAAAAGGGGGGACCTCTTTCAAAGTCGATTTTCTCGAAAACTATTAAGGTACCAATTCTGTTGATTGAGTACTAATTATTTATCAAATATGGAAGCGATTGGCGTTGGTAGTCCTGCGGTAATCACGGACGTAAAAGCGGTCATTGGAACTTAACCATAATAGTTAGACATATATAATACTGCTAAACCGGAGGTCGTGGGTTCGATTCCCACCCAGGACAAATCTTTGTGTGATGAGCATGATCATTTGTTGTGTCTGGGTGTTATTTGTCTATATTATGTATGTATTTAGAAATATATAAGTATGTTTATCAGTTGTCTGGTTGCCATAGCACAGGCTCTGCCTAGTTTGGGATCGGATGACCGTGTGTGAGTTGTCCCAAGATATTATTATTATTATTATCTTAGCGCACGCCAAATAATATGTTTTGGTTTAAGACAAAATTTTGCTACTTTGGGTTACATTATTGCAATTTTCACAAAGATCTCTATTTACCTTTGAAATAAATTATAGCCCATGTTACTTCCTGATAATTGAGCTTTCTATTGGTGAAAAAATGGTTAAAATCGGTCGAGTAGTTTCGGAGCCTATTCGGTACAAAGCAAATTTTTCCTCTCTATAATATTTATTAAATATTGATGAGGTCTTTAGCTTGCCAGGCATAGCTGATGTACCCAAGTGATACATTACTGTTGGCCGGTGTCAAAAGCGTTCAAAACAATTTACAGGTTTGCAAAAACTGCACCTGTTGTTTCGTCTAACATGAGAGTTAACATGACACATGGTGCACCAATACGCAGTATTGGCAGCTTTTGATGAAATAAAACAACATGATCGTAATGTTAGTCTTTATTCCAAGACGAACGTATTGCACGTGAATGCAAAATAGTCTCGTGTGCCTTACCGTGCTTACCTATTAATATATTTGTAACTTTACAATACTTAACAGTTTCGTTCTAGTTCATAAAATCTAAGACGTTATCAACTTAACATTAGATTCTCATGCTCTGAGTACGTTACATAGTGAGCGGTGCCGGCGCCGGCGGGCTGCGTCAACAACCTAACACATACGTCGCCAATGGATTTACTTCAACCCATAAACTTTAATGGAATATTAACTAATATAGGATTTGGAATAAATTCATTAGCATAAAAAAGCTATATTTCTTGTGTTTCTCAATTTGACAATATTTGAACAAGGTTAAAATGGAACAGCTTTACGCTGCAGCATGATGTGGGTAACATACACATAGACCTAGTCTGTGACACCATGTTGCGTCGGTAACTTCACTTCATACATATAAGTAGCAGCGAAATACATTAATAATCATTAAGTTAGTCGCATTTGTGATATTCTAACAAGTTTCCCGTACACACTAAAGTGAACCCTAACAGCATCATCACACCGTATGATTCAGGTGAGTACAAATTTTGTAAAATCATATCCTACCTTAGTGAGCTCAAAGTTTCAGTTTCATGTTCAATACACACCTACCAAGGTATGTAAGTCGTTCAAAGCGTGAATAGCAACGGCATCAATGTATGAGTGTCCCAACTCTATCTACACCAATATCGACATGTCGAGCATACTCTGTCATTCTAATTGAATTAAGTACATAACATTGAGCGTGTACTTCAAGAGGACGCGTTGCACGCGCGCTTGGCACCGGCACTATTAAATTACGTCTTATTTACAATATCTGTACAAGTCGTTCGAGTTCCTATCATCTATATCTAAGGTACGATCAGACCGTCAGTTAAGTCTACGAGGGGTCGTGACACTAGCGTTTTGCTAATCGACATTATATTACATGAGTTATGTACACGAGCGTGTAGCGTAGTGCAGGGTGCGAGCGCGGGGTGAAGGGGAGGCGACACGTTCACTTGTTCTCCTCGAGCAGCACCAGGTCGTCGGCCACCACGTCGGACACGTGCAGGTACACGATCCAGTACATGAGGTTGAAGCACACGAAGCACACCGGGAACACGATGCGCGAGTACTTGTCGATGTCCGACGGCGTCATGCCCAGGAACTTGCCGTAGTCCTGCAACACGCGTCAGTTAGTGCGCTGCAGCAGTAGGCACGGGCAGGAGTGTGCAGCAGGTAGTGCGTACCTAGGTTATCCGTCTTCTTTTTAATG
>NDFZ01004829.1:56314-67233 GCA_002192655.3 Mamestra configurata
GTAGCGCGACAGCATCGTGTGTGCGGTCAGCGACCTCGCGCTGCACTGAACACAACGCCTCACTACTCCGAGCCCGTCGTGTAGTCGTGACCAAATATAGACTCTCTTTGTTAATTAACAAATCGCGTCGATCTTTATCATCAATTAGTTAGCTTATAATCTCGAGGTCACATTTGTAGCACTCAATTTTATGTTCGTGTTCCGATCACGAATTTACAATCATTGCAATTTAGAAATTGTTACGTTCTGTCAATCTGTCATTCAATGTACTCTGTGGTTCCGTCCGTCCGAATTACTGGCATTTCATTACACATTCTGTCAAATCCTGTTATTTCAAACATACTGAATAAGATTTTTTGCAGCATTCTGATTTTTCAAAATGATCGTGATTATGTTGACAGTTGAATTAGTTTTAAATTCCTAGTTATATACACAAACACAACTTGGTGGTTGTAAATGTTAGGAACAAATATTGCGAAGTCAAAATCCAATACTATCTAATGTTTAAACTATGCTATTAGAAATGGAACGTCTTGATTGAAACGACAACAAAGAAAGGTACTACATTAACATTGACAGTGACAGTGCTTGTCATTTGTCCCTGTAAGCTGCGTTCTGAGTTACAAATCTCAAATCTTTTATTGCAATCCATAATGTTATTGCACGACTAAAGTTGAAACAACTATACTAAAAATTTTGCTGTGCACATAAAATTTTTTCGGTCTTCTAAAACCATTTTGTGGATTCTGTTTATGTAGGTATAACTAGGTGACCCGCGCAGCTTTGTCTGCGTCACATATTGCAACATTTTTCATTGATGCTCCGTTCCTATTGGTCGTAGCGTGATGTTAAATAGTCTTATAGATAAATGGGCTTATCCAACACTAAAATATTTTTTCAATTCGAACCAATAGTTCCTGAGATTAGCTCGTACAGCCAAACAAAATCTTCAGCTTTATAATATTACTAGCTTTAGCCCGCGACATCGTACGTGCATATCTCGTTTTTTCCTGTTCCCATAAGAATTGCCCGTTCCCGTATAGCCTTCCTCATGAATGTGGCTTTCATATAAAAATAATTTTCTAAATCCAACTGGTAGTTTCAGAGATTAGCGCGTTCAAACAAACTTTTCAGCTTTATTATATTAGTAGGTACCTATAGTATAGATATCCAAATCTAAATGAATACCTATTATCCAATTATAAAGGGGAAAGATTTATTAGTTGGTTAGTTACGACTTGGCTCAAAAACAACTGCATCGATTTAAAAAAATCTCTTGCTAAAAGCTACATTATTTACTTAAACTATTTTTTTTTCAATTTTCATAAAATGCAACAATGTAACGCAAGGCAGTCAAATTTTGCCTTATAAAATCATTATTTGGCGTAGGTACGCTGAGAAAACTTTTGATGATACATAAAAATTATGTAGGTACTATAGGTACGTGATAAGTACCTACTCATTATCACCTATAAAATGTCCGCGAGGATATACATAATTATGTCTATCAATATAATGGTTAAGTGACAATGACCGCTTTCTAACCGACTTCCAAAAAGGAGGTGGTTCTCAATTCGGTTGTTTGTCCGTACCCAAAGGGTATTACGGGACCCTATCACTACTCCGCTGTCCGTCAGTCTTTTTTTTTAAATTGAATACCTATGGGTTTGCTCTTGACTCTAGTCTAGGTCATAGATGACAGATACAAAGTCGACGATGGAGCGAGCTAACCCAGAAGAAGCCTGTTCACTCTAATTTTGAAGAGATTAGGGTTGTATGCGTTCGGAAACATAGACGCAGGCAGAGAGTTCCACTCCTTTGCTGTGCACATTTTAAAAGACGTTTGGAAACGTTTAGTGCGAATTGGTGGAATAGCAACAAGGTAGGGATGGTAACTTGCAGTGCGTCTAGATGTCCGATGGTAGAAGAGGGCCGGTGGGATGAGGTCGTGGAGTTCCTGGACACTCTCCCCGAAGTACAATCTGTAGAAGACCGACAAGCAGGCAACCTTGCGGCGATGAGCCAAGCTGTGAAGCTTGGCATCCACCAGTTTTACGTCGCCAATGAGCCTTTTAGCTCTGCGTCAACCGAGTCAAGCGCGGCAAGTTGGTATTTAGCTCAGCCATCCCAAAGGATCGCACTTGTGCTTTGTAAAGGGCTAAAAACTGTCCCGGGGTGAAGTATCGCTTCATTCCATTTAGGATGCCCAGATTTTTGGCCGCAGTTTTGGCTTTATGCCCAAGTTGCACCGAAGTTGAGACTGGGTGTCAACTCCATGCCTAGGAGCTCGAGCCGATCGGTTACAGGGACAGATGTACCCCGAAACGTAGGAATTAGGTCGAAACGACTCCTTTTTGCGGTAAAAAGACATGCTTGTGTTTTGGTGGCGTTAAGAGACCAGATTGTCATCACCTCACTGGGGGACAAGACTTAAGGTCAAATTTGCCCGCTCTACCATGGCCTCTCTCAAGGAACGAACTTCTTCCCCGCTGGTTTTTGAGCTGGATAAGTATCTCTCTGAAACCGAACTGTCATCTGCATACCCAACAATATCAGGCTGAAGCAGGTCATTGATGCGCAGCAGAAAAAGAGTTGCAGAGAACAGAACCCTGAGGAACTCCGGCATCAATAGCCATGAGGTCAGAGGAGCAGCCGTCAACGACTACTCGGATCGACCGTTCTGAATGAAGAATCAAGCTATCGAATGAGTATAAGTACATATTTATTTCCATACAACCCTAAAATCTGGGTAAGGCCGAGAGGAGTTTAGTGGCACAGAGGTTTGAGAACAACAGGGGGATATTATAACAGCTTTTTGTTTTACGTTCTGACATCTGGCACTTATAGAGATGAGCTCGTGTCTAAATAACAGCAGCCGCACGCTCTTTTTTTTTCTTGAGTAAATTGTATTCTTCTTCTTTGGCAGATAAATCTTCATGTGCTCTAAGTTAAGTTCTCGTTGACAGAACTTAACTCCTTGTTGACACTGTCCATGTGCGCTTGTAACTTGGTGTATTGATCTATAATTGCAGTCAAGTCAGTTTGATGCTTATTTACAATGTTATCGATAAGAGTTTCGATAATTTCCATACTCCACAAACCTAATTCATTGTTTAAGACTTTGAAGAAGTTATCTTTGTACACATTTATCAGTTTAGTTACGTCTACATCAGAGATCCTAAAAATCTCTTGGTTTAAGATATTAATATTATTTTTGATATGCGACAGTGCATTTACAAAAGCACTTTTATTTTTATCTGTCTGGTCCAATTCTGCAGTTACTTGAGAATATTTCTCTTTTAAGCTGCTTATTTGATTTTCTAACTGGCTTTTAGTTTCGTCATAATCTTTCAATTTATTTGTTGAATTTTCTACTTCAATACCGTGTTTAGTTTTTAAGTAGTCGTAAAACGTTTTCATGAGATCGATCATTGCTTGATCAACGCTTGCTGAGGTTGGTCTGTGGATGGAAGTGCATCTTATTAAATCGAAATTCCTACGTGTCTCGGAAAGCATGTTAAGTGTCCCAGATGTCATTTATATATCTTTGGCAGTCGTTACGGAATGCCCGTAGCCAGAAAATCTGACAGCAGTCTTGCCAAGAAATACTGTGTTATGTCTATCGTGGAGGTCTGGTGGGCAGCCGCTCCACGTAAAATATTATTAGGTACTCATTAGGTAAACATTTTTAAATCTCAACTGTCTAAATATATAACAGAAAACTTTTCTTATCCAAAGTTACATTAATCCAGTCGAGTAATATAAAAAAAAAAAAAAAGATGTTGAGCCCAACCTATTTATCATTACGCATTTTGTCGCTTTTATTGTTTTAAACTACCCTACCGGCTAATGATATTACTTATTAAGTCTCTAATGATATTACGATTGTGTTACGTAAACAGTTTTTTTACTTACTTATCTCGGTGGCGGTTAATTAGATAATTAAACTAAATAACTTTAACTTTAACTTTAACTTTAATAAATGTTATTTTGTATTCTCATGTAAGTGGCTTTATTGTCTTTTTGGGAATAAATGATTTAAACCTAGGTATTCAGCAGAATCTGGTTTGAATGGAAGCAACCCCCAATACAGTTGGGAAAAGTTTAGGCAGATACCTAATGATGCCATCTAGGTACTTAAAGCGGCAATGAGGTAATTCCAGGCTCGGGGTACCCGGCTGTCTTCCTCATGGCGGGAAATTCGCTTACATTATTTTGTTGTTTTGACATGTATTTTACTATTTACTGCTCATACCTACTGTCTTGTCTGTTTCCCACGTCATTTGATATAACATAAAAGTTTCACTAGATGTGGCTCGATGTCAGTATTTCACATACATCATACAATAAATGCTTCGATCGAGAATAGACCAGCTGGTCGATACTGTAAACATCTTGAAGTTGAGATGTCACGAGATCACGGAGTGTGCTGTCATTCAATCTTGATTAAATGGATTGACAGCTCACCTCGTGATCACTTCACTCAAGCCTTCACTTCGACATGTTTATAGAATCGACCGGCTGTCGCCTTAGTGCGAGTTTTTTAACGTTCTCGATCGCGTTTGCGTTAGCGTCAATTTGTTTTAAAACTTAATAAACGTCGTTTGGTGACAACAACGGAAAACCGTTTTTTTTCATACAATTTGACATAAGAGCACGTTGAAAAACTCGCACTATCTACTATCAGCGGTGCTTGACAAAGGGAGTCATCGATGATCCGAACTTACGCTAGGTCCTACCGTCGCGTCGCCGAAGAATAATGAACTCATTATCGTAATTCGTATAACGTCCTACCTTACGACCTCATTAGTTTCGCCAAGACAACAGCAGCTGTGCAGTCTTTCGTCATAGAACTTGCTAGTCTAGTAGTCATGTAGATACTCACATACTTGTCCACTTTTTTTAATCTGCTGGCAAGTATTTTTTGTTGAATTTGAAGAGGTGTGCACGTTGTTATATTATAATGCGGTGGCAGTATCCACCACACAAGTTCATTCTTTAACGTTCGTACATACTCGAAGTTCGTTGACGCTTCTAGTACGAGTAACTCTGAAGTCCCAGTTGTTGTCATCCGAGCGTTCTGTCCACACTCTCGCAAGCTCGAGCTCGGGTTAGTATTCAGTGCGCGCGCGGCAGTTGGGGATATTGTTCGCGCATGCGCAACACGTGCTTGCTCCGTTTATCTCGTGAAATTACCAGCGCGCAGCTTGCTAGTGATGATACACTGGATTTATGTTTACCTGTTTCCTCATTATCTTAGATCTAAAATGTTATTGTGTGTTGATAAGAAGGTAAGTAGGTACAGTGAAAAACTACAGATACCAACACGGAAATGTACCTAGTACATAGGTGCCTACCACGAACTGGTATGTTAGTTCAATAGAATGGGTATCAAACCACCACCTTATATGTCCATAATGTAGAAGAGTCATACGACGCGACGGTAGCGGCCCAGGGCCTCACACTCGCCAGAACAACGACGCGACTACGCCAAATCAGCAGCCGATTTCACAAAAACTCGACGTCGACGCAGTCATCGAGCCATCAGCGTTTGCCTGCGTGAACCAGAACATACTATTATTGAACACAATATATTTCAGACCAGAATCGAATGGTGGGTGGCTTGACTAGCTAGTCGCATAAGGTCGCATGTTGCGGTCGTCATTTTAGTAGGCGTTTCATTCAAACAATGGGTGATTTCAGTTGGGAACTAAAAGAAAAGAAAAGAAAAGAAAGAAAACAAATACGTATATTTCGCCAGAAATGACGCACAAAAACACAACATTAAAAGAAAATAACTTAACCACTAAATAAAAATTAAATAAAATGCAGTGGCGTAGCCAGCATGGTTGGTACCCGGTGCGGATAACGCTCCTAAACCTACCGCTAAACTTCAGACAAAGGTGATTTCAGCAAATTAATTCACAACACAATCTTACAATACAAAAACATTTTATTTGAGTTGGTTGGCTATACTTGTGGACCGACATGAATATTAATAATAAAAATAATATATTTTCCTTAAATCAGTGGAACAATGGCTTTGAGTTATTTCGCCGAGTCCGTATGAGGAGCCGGTTCGCTGGCTGAGTGGCTGCACGACCACCGCGACCGGCTACGATGGCATACTTTTATAGCATAATACATTCTGTGGACACGGCAGACGTTTGTTTCCGTGCATTGTGCCAGACTGCCGGCACAGGGGCGTGCGAGGAGCTCCGTGTTCAGCGCTACATGGGGACATACGCAGATGCTCATTACCATACCTACTGAATTCATTCACTGTCAGCAACTCAGCATATTATATCAATCTATTATTATCTATCCCTCCTAATCCCTGTTCCTATATCTCGTCATAACTGTGGCTGTTCCACAGAGGGTTACTGACGGGTTCTTGGTCAAAGCAATATAAGATGTCTGTTAAAAAAATAGGTAGGTAAGTAATAAACAGTCTTTTACCATTGACAAAGCAAGTCTCTAAGACAGACCAGGCGAAGATGGCCGGACGAGCTTGATTCCTACCGGAAGGATTGGCCCGATCCAGCAAAGACAGAGTTGTGTGGAAGAGGGAGAAGGAGGCCTTTGCCCAGCAGTGGGACAAAATAGGCAGATAGATACTATCGATATCTATTTTTAAATCTCTCAATAACTGAATATTTATTTCGTCAACCATATCCGGAGCTAGTGTGTCAGGTCAGCACTCAGCAGTAGGTAGATTTGTTTCGATGTGGTAGATAACATAGGGTAAAGTCTTGTGTACAGAAGCATGTGAGCAAGTTGTTCTGTGTCGCTTGTGACCTTTTTGCGGGCGAGGCGGCTTTTCATAGTGCCTTATTAGCACGCGCATGCGCAGAGCACGCACAGTACGCACGCGCCGGCCAGCTCGCTGCGCGGAACTTCGCGCGGTTGTGACATTCTTGCATTAGTCCAGTTCTTGCTCTTTGGTCGGAAGCTTCTCGTCACGAGTGTCATAGCGGAGTGTTGTGTGCGAGTGGACCCATCGAGTGTAACATGACGCTGAAGGCGGCGGCGGCGCAGGCGGGCGCGAGCCGCGTGCGCGCCGGTGTGCGCCAGACCCTTATGGTCGTACTCAGTAAGTGACAAACTGATGCAGACTTCTTTAGCAATCTGTCAAATAATAAGTGCGAATTGCCCCTGACATTTTAAAGTCGTGTTTATTATTATCAGTGGTCAGACAGGGGCCAATAGTTCTTCAATGGTGTACGGTAAGTCGTTAGGCAGTCCCTTAAACCTAATTGGTCTATTCTAATATGGCCAGTTGAGTTTACCCAGAGCTCCACTTCGCCCGTCTTCATTCTGGAGACTTCATAACATGAAGTTTGCTCCGTAAACAAAAAAAAAGCTAAGACGTCAGTTGTAGGAGTTGTATCGCATAAAACGTGAATGTGCTCCATAAAAGTAGTTCAAGCGTGATGAACTTAATGAGCCAGTCACCGACACGTGAACCGAGCAGTCGAGCGGATGGCGGTCAACACTGCTTATCCAGTGAGCTACGACTGCGATGACACCGACGCACCAGCGTCCCAAGCAGCAGGCGCAGTAGGTAGCAAGACTAGTAAGTAGAAGGATTACTATCCTCCTATTTGTACATGGCGGTATCCGTCGAGTCAGGACAGTAGCATTAGGTACATTATTACATATGTATTGACTTCTGCATGTCCATGTTCCAAGTAGGGAATGATCCTATTGCCGCCCACCACCCTAGCCAGCGCTGCAATTTCCTTTGGGGAAATCCCAATGAAAAATCACTCGATCTCGCCGGTACCTCTATGAACACTTTAGACGAGACTCTGTCCTCTAGTCCAGATTCCAGATCAGACAATCAAAAATTAAAATATACATATTAAGTGCTTCTAATACCATCAGCAACCGGAGAGTCATACCGAACTGTTGTGATCACTCGATAAATATACAACGACAATGTGCAAAGCTTAGTAAAGAGCGCGTCGCCGGCTGCATGGTTGCGCACACCACTAGTGTGTCAATGTCTGTGTGCAATGTGTACTGTTGCCTCACCGACAGCAGCTCATCCGTGGGCAACACGAAGCTGCTCACCTTTCTGAGATCAAACAGCGAGACGGCTTCGATCAATAAAAGGTACTCTGATTTCGTCCCACCGCTAACGAGCATTGCATTGATCATATCGCACCACCTCGCGTTTACTTCATAGCGCGACCTTCTCCGCTGCGGTTTCATTCTGTAGCGCCTTTCCAACCATGGGGGTAATAGGAGTTAGCAAATAGATCGAGTTAGAAACACCACCATAACTTAAGTAGCTGAAGTTGGTGATTTAGTGCCCAGTGCAGCCTAGCTGGCTGGTTATGTCGCACGAATGCACCCGGAGATGGGCGAAGGTCGCCTGAGGGAGGACGTCGCAGCCGACGTTGAACGCGGTGGAGGTGGAGTGACGACACTGTGGTGACGGTCTGCATTTGCGAGTGAGACTTGGCGAGAGATCGCACAAGACAGAGAGGTTTTGAAGGCGAAAGACCTCCCGTCTTTGCCGTTTTACCTGAGGTAAATACCTACCTATTGAAAAGTGATAAATAAAAACTTTTTTGCAAAAAAATACAACCGACTTCCAAATAAAAATACTACAAAGTATAAAATCACTTTAATTTTGGAAGTTGGTTTTTTATTGTTGTTTCTTTGTTTTTTGACACAGACTGCCGAAATTAAAGTCATTTTATACTTTGTAGTATTCAAGTTATTTATACTTTGTTTTCTATTTTTAATGGTGATACCCTACAACTAAATTGATATTATTCCCATAATTAGTGGTTCGCTATTTGCCGTGTAGGGACGACGTCATCGTCCAAGTACGTAAAAATGTTTATAAAATAAAAACAACTGAGCCAAACCGAATGGAACCATACCACATAGAACTAAAAAATAATCACAGTAATCGGTTCAGAAACCTAGAAGTAACCGGAGAACATACATTAAAAAAAAATACCATCCGAATTGAAAAATACCTCCTTTTTGGAAGTCGGTTAAAAACATAATCTCTAACTATTATGGTAGCCAGTCCACGGTCGCGGTGGTATGATACGTTTCCATACACCCGAGTTATTGGTAAAACCCGGTGACCACAAACGTCGCTAATGTCCATGATCACTCATCATGAGAGCTATTAATGATGTTGATTCTATGGCATATTTTTTATCTATAGGTTTTAAATGATTACAAAAAATGTGAAGAAAAACTGGATTTGATTAAGTAAAATGTTGATTGACGTTTAGAATTTCCGCTTCTTAATGTTTGGAAGATGTTAAATGGGGCCCTTTACGTCCGATGTTTGTTTCTAACCTATTTAAAAGCAGCGACAAAAAAACCGCCAATTATTTCAATTTCGAAGAAGCCGGCTCTCCTATTTAACTTGGTTTTATTTATTAACCGACTTCCACAAAAGGAGGAGGTGGATATTTTTTTTCTTTTATGAAAGTACTCCGATTATTTAATATTTTCAATGGCAAATATTAAATAATCGGAGTATATTCATGGCATTGATATACTAAATGTTATTAGAACAAATGGAGGTTATATGAAATAACACGTAAAATCACATGGAATTGGGTTATTTGTTTTTCTAGCATATGAAAATTATATCATGTGAACGTTATGTCAATTATACTATATTATACTATCTGATTTTATACCATACATTACACACCCCTTTCATGGGGTACTGTTTAAAATGTTACAATAAAATACCTCTCTAGATATAAGAACTAAATGAAACCAAATTTAAATCTTGTATTAAACGCACACTATGCAGGCAAGCATATTATAAGTTGGGAGATTACATTGAAGATCAAAAATGCTTGACTCAATGCTGGTCCTGCTCCACAGCCCTTAGGGCGCACAGTGTACGTTACCCCGACAGGAAAGTGTCTCCTAGACTGATATGAGGGGAACGCGTATATTTAGTGCGTAATCTGCTATAAATGTGCGCTACTTATAGAATTAGTGCGCCTTGCCCTTCTTAAAATAAAAACGGAAAAAACCATTCCTGCTAGGGTAACGTTTTTCTAGCAGGAAAATTCTAAACGAATGATCGGAGAGAGAAATATTGCGCATGGGCAGAGAGCTAAAACTGTATTGGGTCCTTCTTGACGCTTTTAATAACCATTCAAAGTTTCAATAGTGTACATGCATGCGTTATTGAATAATATTGCTAAAAAATATAAAGTTTAGTTAAAAATATAAAGTGAAAATATTCAGCTTGGAATGTTTCGCATTAAGTAAATTTTCACTACCCCAGTCCACCGCTTTTTTGTAGTTTTTCGTATTTCTTTTAGCAATTGTTAGATCCGCTGAATATTGTAAGAACATCATATTTTCATTGTATAGACTCAATAAATTAGCATTGTATAATTTCATGCATTAACGGCACATGTGTGAGTACTGTGTACCTACTATAATTTTCTTTGACTTGAATGTGCCCTGGCGGTGGGGAGTGTCATGCGCACTTAACAGTCTGGCTGATGGTGCTGGATCATTTGGCACCCTTGAAAGTGGTTGAGCCGAATGGTGCTAGCGCAGGCGTCATATTGCTGAGCGAGCGCCGTCAGCTAGGACTGGTCATCTCTCAGCTGCCACAGTTTATTTTAATTTTTTGTTCTTTAAATTGTTGCTTCTTTACTCCGGACGGTAATAATGAAGAATCCGACTTGCAGTGCCTGCTGACATCTTTGAATTGCTAAAAAAGCAATAAATTAGATTTACAGTGAGTTACTTGTGTTGCAGTAAACGTGCCGACGATATCGTTCGGGCTGGCGATGGGCTGGGTGTCGCTAGCGAGCGGAGAGCGCGCGGGCGGCGGCGGCGAGGGGGGAGATGGTGACGATGCGCACGTGGTGGGCGCGGCGGCCACCACGTTCGTGGCGTCGCTGCTG